>JANHFM010001775.1:40655-55532 GCA_032468115.1 Grayia smithii | reverse complement strand
GCACAAGCCAATGTGCTTAGCAAATCCCTTCATTCTTTGTATATGCCTGCTTATTAGGGCTTTTGCCCCCCAAAGCAAATACTTCAACTTCAACTGATACTTGCCAGCTTACTTTATAGAAATATCTTATGTTCTGAAAAAAAACTGTAAATAAGTTGAACTTTTGCTTCTCAAGCTGGCCAGAATTAAATCAGATAACACCTTTTATAAACTTTTGCTGTAAAGATTGCCTCTGTTTGTAACCGGTTAGCCAGCTGTATAACTTCCTGTTGTTGCATGTTTTCCCCTCATAGTTCTGCAGCAACATGATGAACCTTTTTTTGGAGGCACATATGTTGTTTTTGGAAACAGAGTGCATGTGCTTTTGCATGTGTTCTTAGCATTTATAAAGGGCTTCAGGATGGAGAGTGCTGAAGAAATCTTAAACAATAATTCTTAGGGAAATAAAATGCTTCTTAGAATAATATAGTTGTGCTGAGGTCTACTGTACAGGTTTTCCTCTTTTCTGGATTTAACCCCCATTAGACTGCTTTCTGTGAATTATGACAATATTTCAGAATATTTAATAATCATTACACAACATTTAAATAATTAGTTATATAGGGGAGCCTAGGTAAAGAGATGAGACTATTAAAAAAAGAATGAACAAATAGAAATTTCCTAAATCTTACTGAATAGTTATTAAATTTATCATTTCAAAGAAACTATACAAAGCTGCTTGCAAATGAAGATTCTTTTAAAAGCATTTATGAACTGACTATGTTTATTTATTTGTTAAATTTATATGCTGCCCATCTTCCAACTGAAAGTGACTCTGAGCAGCTGTTTTGTGTCCCACCTTTGGTTCTTCCCATATTTATCTATTTGTAGCAGTGGTGGGTTGCTCCCAGTTCGGCCCGGTTTGCGTGATCTGGTAGCAGTGACATTGTGATGTTACCGAATCGGTTCTCCATGTCCCGGACCCGGGCCCATTCGCGTGCCCAAAGTTACCCTTTTTGGGGGGGGTAAAAACTGCGAAAATAGCGTTCTGCGCATGCGCAGAGCGCTTTTTTGAGCTTTTTTTCTGAAAAAAGTTACTGCGCATGCGTGTTAGCGCATTTTAGGCGCGCATGTCACTTCGCTCACACGCGTGCAAATCGCGCGCATGCACAAAGAGAACTCATAGTAAAGGTAGATAGAACCCACCCTGATTTGTAGCATGTACCTAAGAGTATGAAAAAAGCTAAAAGCAATTAAAGTAGTTCTTAAAATTTGATTTTTAATCTGAAGTTTAAACTATATACTAAAGTTTACATTATATTTTGAGAAGGCAGCCCTCTTTAAAGTATTAACTGTGTCTTCTGTAGTCTTTAGCCTGAACTAATACAACTTTTATTTTTTATTTCCACTTATATTATTTGTGCAATCAATAGCAATTTTAAGCTTTATAAACTTGTTTTGAAATCCATTCATGTGGCAAGAATTTAGTAGCCCCATTCTGAAAGTCTCTCCTCATTTTATTGCAAATCAAGTTGCCAGAATCATGAGGTAGTAAACTGATGAAAATATTTGCGTAATTGTTATTTATTTATTATAGATGTCCCACTCTAAAAGATTCTGGGCAGTTTATAACATCCTACATATAGCTTGAAACAATTAAAAACATAACCACAAAATATATAACAACTTGGACACAAGCAGCCATTAACAGTAAATAAAAATAAAAAGCTCCACTAACACACCAAACCCGGGCTTGGAAACAATGATATTTGGATGGCTTTTGTCCCAAGGCTAAAATTTATTAAAGGGAAACAGGCTATAAAAGGAAGCTAAGATTCTTGCCTGTAGCATGGTCAGCAAGTTTCAGGTCCACCTGGAATTTTTTTAAAAAAATAGGGTGATAATTTCAGAGTTCCAATAATACTTTGTCAAACTGTAGCTTGCGGGTTCTGTTTTGCTCTCCTTTGAAAATGTGAATTAGAGTAGTTCTAATTCCTGCAAGTTGTTATAATTCTTTGTGTGTCAGGCTGATTAGTAATTCATGCAGAATTTCATTTTTCAAGTTTCAGGAGCCTTCAGCCAGATGCTGTTGGATGCAGTTAGGAGACTACTTTCGAAGTCATGTGGACAAACATGTTTGGACAGGACATTACTTTAGGTCTGTAAATATCTTTATTTTATGAGAGGCCTATTCAGGGATTTTATAACTTTTTGTACTGATCTTACAATTGTGCCCCAAAAGCTTTATGTTGGATGGGTTTGGTGAAGTAGAACTAAAGCAAAAAATTGTTTAGTATAACAAGCAAGATCAGTTTAATCAATTGATAGATAAGTAAATTCCAGGAAGTTGATGAGGGTTTATTATTCCAGCTCTCAGTAAACATAGATCAGATCTTTGTGGTACAGTAGAGCAGTTTAAAGGGATTAATACAAAACCTTTAAAAAGGTAATAAGTATCAAAGGTTGCTAGTGAATAGGGTCTTTGAGGGGTTTTTTATTGTTGCTATTGTTGATTTAAATCCAGTAATTTGAGAATCCTTTGCCAAGTGAGAAAAATTTGGAATTACTTAACAAATATTTTTTCTCACTGTTATGATGATAGATAGATAGAGATAGATAGATAGATAGATAGATAGATAGATAGATAGATAGATAAATCACACACATTTTATATATGCATAACTTCCAGCATTTGTTGCTATATAATCCAGAAAGAAGGAAAAGAGTTATTCAGGGCTTGATCATTGGAAATAATAATAACCTCCTTTGGGCTTCAAGGAATCCTTTTCAGAATCCTTTTCAGGAAAACTTCATTCCTTATCTTTAGGAATCTTTATCTTGCCACCCAAGGCAAGGTATTTACAAACACATTAAAACTGATTGCAGAGAAATTTAACAAATGAATAAGGCAACAACAACAGTGTTACAGGGCAACACCAGCACTAGAGAAGAAACTTAACACAATTCAATGTTTTAAACTATTTGGGAAAAAGTTGTTCTACATGGACACTTCCATGTTTCTTATGGGAACTGATGCAAATATGCTCCTTTTCTGTGTATCGAAGGTCTGCCTAAAGATATACATTAGAAGGGTTTTTTATAATCCCCCAAAATGTTGCTTTGAGGTGATTGAATTATATGTTGACAGAAGTAGTAACTTTATTTCCATTAATGCTATTCTCTCAGTGCAATTCCTTAATGGTACAATTCACCTCATAGTACTGTGTTTCCAACACGTAGCAGTTTTTATATATGCTACTCTTAGCATAAAACACACTAGGTTCATACACATTATGAAATTGTTAAAACATCAAGGGGTGGCGATAATGCTGCAATTCCCTGAACATCTTGGCCTATAATGCCTGAAATTATATTCTGTACTTGATCCCCAGATTGCTATATTTCAGGACATTTAAGCCACATATGCAAAATTCTAAATTTATAAATCTTTCTAATTTATTTATAAATCCCCTCTCCAGTGCAGGAGAGACATGATAGAATGTAAAGTGTAATAGTGGAGGCGATAGCATTGACTCATATTTTTGATTGCATAATTCTTCCTGGTTTTTTTTATTTGGATTTATAAGGAGTGGGGTGTAGAACCATATATTTTTCCAAAGGTGAATTTAAATGTCCCTACCCTAATTTATTTCCCATATGCTTTTGGATTAGATACTATTCTGTACTTTGTTTCCACTTGTTTATTATAGATACCTGGCCTTTGGCTCCTTTTGAAAGAAAAACACAACAAATCTCAAAAGATATTTGGCATTACTGTATATGCAAAGTTTTGTCCTGAATTATTATTTTTAGGGGAAAACCATTCACATTTCTTTTGAATCAATGTACTTGTTTGTAGTAAGTTGTTCAGTTTTTCCCCACTGACAAATTTGTGATACTCATTTGAGTCATCAGAAAAGGATGCTGTACAGATGCAGTCATGTATAAGGAAGGTGAACAAATATTTTTGCCCATGGGCACCAAGCCTATGGAAAAGCCATATAAAGTGGACTGTGAATTATGACCTATTTATTTAATGGTAACAAATTGTTTTGTAAGAATCTATTCTCAAAGAAAATTAGAGATTTTGAATACCTTAGTTTTAATAGCTTAATGTCATTTTTACTTTTTATTTTTCTAAATGTAGATTTTTTTATTATTGTGACTACATTTTTTAATTTTTTCCATTTTATTAAGTTAGGGTGTTTGACAGCATTTGAAATAAGACAACAAGTGGTGATTTAGAGGACAATGTCTAATCAAGAAGTAGTGACTTAATCCCCCCCCCCCAGTTTCTTACTATTTTAATTCTTTGAATTAAATGATAATATGTTTCTGCATTTCAGATTAATTTTTAAATCAATGCATCCCAAATATTTAAGATTAAAAAGTCTTGGGGCAAATTTTTTAACTTTTTCCTGTTTCTCCAGCCAATATTTAATTTAAAATATCCTGATTTTTCTGAATTTTTATATAAACCTAATTACTCATGGACGTATCCAACATCCAACAGCTCTCAGGGTTGACTGAGAGATGGGTAGCATAAATTTAATGAATAAATTGTAAAAAATTAGAGGAGATAAAAATCTTAAATATGAAAAGCAATTTATATGTATGATTAATTTGTTTTTGTGTTGATTATTTTTTATTTTATTTCTTTTTATTCTCCACCAAGTCTGAACCACCAGTCAGGATCAATGGGACTGAGCCTGCAGTAGATGATTGCTCCTCCTACTACTACTATTCCCCAGATTTCAGGCTCAGTCAGATCTGGACAGATGTGTTTTAAAGCTGCCCTTTCTGATCCTGACTGTGTGATCCAAACTTGATTGAGATTCCAGCGTGAAGGGCATTGCCTGACACCGCTGAGGACCACTTTGTGGTTTAGGCTGGGCTCTCTTTCATCAGGTGAGCCCACTTACCAGCGCAAAGAGCATTGTCTGATCCCGCTGAAGGCCGTTGGGTGAGCCCTGCATTCCGGTGAGAAGGGCTTCTGCCTGAGACCGCCGAAGACCGTTCTTTTTAAACAATGCGATTTGCCGGCTGGCAATTGCTTTTGGAAGCGTTCCTCGGCTCTGCTGATATGCCATTCTGCTGTGGTGCCGCGTGGCCTCAATTCGAACCGCAAAACAGCTGAGACGTCACTGCAGCTTTAGGAGATTCCCCTGCGGCACTTTGCATTCCAGAGGCTCGCAGGGGGTTTCCCCTCGCTCCGCGCTTACCAAGAAGTCCGATTTCGAGCACTTCAGTGCTTCGCGCTTTCTGGCCCTCAAAAGTGGTAAGCCAGCTTCACGTTACTTGGCGGGTTTGGAGCTGGTTGATTCACCAGCCGTTGCGGCCCAGCAGCTTAGGCCCAGCCACGTGGAAAATAGAGGCCTTTTTCTCTTAGGCCTGATTCTAAAATGGCCGCCTGCAGAAAAAAGCAAGGCAAACGGGCCTTGTCCAGCCTTCAGGAGGAACCTGGGCCTTCTCATGTGGGCCCAGCAAAGAAGGGTCGTCCTTCCCTGGCCCCTTCTACTCCTAAAGGCTCTTCCAAGGCCGCAGAACGTCTGGCTCTGGCCAGCAACAAGGCCATTGAGAAGGCCATAGAGTTAGGGTTAGGCCGCAAGGAGGACCTCCACTTCACCTCTACAGGAGGCTGATCAGGCCCAGGCTTCCTCTTCTCGGGAAGCAGTTTCTGCCCGTTTCCCAAGAGGCTCCAACTGCCTGGTCACCAGATGGAGAATCCTCCCAGAACCCCAGGCCTTTGGCTGACAGGGAGAAGCTGTTTGGGCCCCTTTCTGATACACCAGCCCAAGAGCACCAGGCCCATGACCCTGCTGTGGCAACATTGCTGAGGGTGAGCCTCCTCAGGATGAGTACCAGGAAGCAGAAATCCCTTCCAACCTGGCTGCTTTTATTCTGGCTGCCATTCAACAAGGCATTGCAGCAGAGTTACACAGAGAACAGAATCCTGGGTTTCAGATTTGTCAGTGGCTTCGGCTTATCAGCCTCAGGACGGTAGGTCAGGAGACCAGACCATGGATCGGGGCACCCTCCTTTACATCCCTCTCCAGACAGGGACTTACTTGGAGACGAGGATCTGCGAGATGCAGAAATGTTGGATGATGAAGATCTGTCTCCAGATCAATAATCCTTTTTCGGCCTCTTTAAGCCCCAGCTATTTCGCTCCCTTCTCCATAAGCAAAGGTCACTATGGGCTTTGGCCCCACCAATCCTTCCTCAGCCTCGACCTCGGTTGGGGCTCCAGCCTCTCTGCCATTATTTGAGGAGCCAGCCATTGAGGAAGAAGTTGTTCCAATCCCTCCTTTATTTCGAGACATAGTTCTGAGGCAGTGGGGTTCCCCTGTATCGGGCCCTTCCCTCTCCAATTTGGATAGACGCTTCTACAATTTGGGACTGGAATTGGCACAAATTTTGCAGGTCCCAGCTGTCGATGCCCCCGTGGCCTTGCTGGGGGGCCCATCGGTTCTCACCAGCTCCCCTGAGCAGGGCCTACGTCCAGAGGACAAATAGTCGGAGCACGCCTTACTTAAAGCCCACCATGCGGCTGCCTGGGCCATTAGGGCTTCCACGACTGCATCATTTTTCAATCTGGCCTCACTCCTATGGCTCTGCCAATTACAAGAACGTTTGCCGGTGTCTGACTCTTGTTCCCACCAGGACCTTAATAAGTTGGTTGCCTCCCTCGAATTTTTGGCGGATGCCACCTTAAACACCTCCAAATTCACCGCTAAATCATTTGGGGCGACTATTGCTTCCCGCTGCCTGCTCTGGCTCTGTCAGTGGCAGGCGGACGCCAAGCATAAGTGGTATCTGGCATATTCCCCTGATTCGGGGGACAAATTGTTTGGTGACTCTGGAGCCCCTATTTGTGGAATCGAGGGACAAACGCAAGATCCTCCCGGCCTTATCACGCAAGGCGGATACCGGTCCATCCCCTTCCTTTCATCCCGCGCTTCCGACCAGGTCCTATCGACCCAATGTTCGGCCTGGTATTTCCCGCACCAACGTCCTCAGGACAGACAGGTGAGTCAAGGCCAAAGGGGCTCGTTTAGACGGCCCTTTCGAGGTCGCAGGGGAAGACCCTTCAGGTGTTCCCACTGACTATCTTTCTTCCCTTCCTATTGGGGGCAGATTGGCATTTTTCGCTCCCCAGTGGGATTCCACTACATCTGACAATTGGGTTTGAGAGATGGTACGTTACAGTCTCTCACTAGAATTTCCACCCCCGTCTCACTTTCTGCGTTGCCCTCTGTCGAGGGATCGAGCCTCTTGACTTTTAGTGGAATTGGCCATCTCTCACCTCTTGCAGATTCAGGCCATTCAGCTGGTCCCACGAGAGCAATGGGAACAAGGCTTCTATTCCTACCTGTTCGTCATTTGGAAAGCATCGGGGCTGGAGGGCGATCCTAGACCTCAAATCTTTGAACCGCCAGATTTGCTCACGGCAATTCAAAATACAATCACTACAATAGATTCTGATTACGATCAGGGAGGGGGATTGCCTCACGTCAATAGACTTGACGGAGGCATACTCCACATTCCAGTCCACCCCAACCACTGGCAATACCTCCGATTCTGTTATGCGGGTGGCCATTATCAATACTGCACTCTCCCATTCGGCCTGTCTTCGGCACCAAGAGTTTTCACCAAACTGATGGCTGCGCTAGTGGCGTTCCTTCAAGCACTGCCAATCCGGATCCAGATTTATCTGGACGATCTGTTGGTTCAGTCATCCTCGGAGACCCTAGCGCGGCAGGACCTAGCAACCACTATGCAGGTCCTGAGAGCCCATGGGTTCTCCATCAACGAGGCCAAGAGCCAGTTGGTTCCGGCCACCCGCATCCAGCATCTGGGGGCCATTATAGACACAGTTCAGTGCCAGGTGTTCCTTTCTCAGGAACACCTCTCCAGCTTGAGGGACCTAGTCAGGAGGGTCATTGCGGGGAAACCCATCTCCCTGTTCTCCCTTTCCCAACTTCTGGGGAAACTAGTCTCCTGTATCGGCATAGTACCATGGGCCCGTCTCCATTGCAGGGCTCTGCAGTGGTTCGTGCTTCCCCACCAACGTTGCCGTCAGGGGTCCTCGCTCAGAAAGGTCATACTTCCTCACCCAGTTTGTCACTCCCTCCTTTGGTGGCTCTCCCCAGCTACTCCAGGGGAGGGATTTCAGGGAGCGACTTGTCTGGTTCTCATGACCGATGCCAGCCTTTATGGCTGGGGGGCTCTCCTGGGTCGGATATAGCCCAGGGTCACTGGTCAAACAAGGACAGGGCTCACCCATAAATTGGATGGAGTTGCAATTGGAGAAGAATCAGATTCTTCTCCCGGTACCTTGCTGTAGGTGCGGAAGGGGTGGATGCCCTGTGTTGCCAGTGGCCCTCGGGTCTCCTATACACTTCCCCCCCTTCCCCTGGTAGCCAGGGTAATATCGAAAACTCCTGATTGAACGGGCAGAGCTGATCCTGATAGCGCCTCATTGGCTGCGCCACCCTTGATTTGCGAACCTGGTGGACCTCTCGGTGGCCCCACCGTGGCGAATACCCTGCCTCCGGTCCGCTCTCAGCCAGGGATCCCTGCTCTGTCCAGATCCTGGATGGCTGCAGCTGACCGCTTGGCGATTGAGCGGTGCCGTTTGAGTGAACAGCACCTTTCCTGTAAGGTCATTGATACCCTCATGGCAGCTCATCGAGCATCCACCAATCGCATTTACGACTCCACCTGGCATTCCTTCTCTCACTGGTGCCACACGAAGTCTATCGACCCAAATTCGGCGTCAACAGTGCAGATTCTTGACTTCCTCCAAGATGGACTGGACAGCGGTTTGGCTCCGGCTACCCTCAAAAGACAGGTATCAGCCCTTTCTTCTGTACTTGGGGTGGGCCATCAGGTTCCTTCTCCTGCCTCCCTCTGATTCGGCAGTTTCTCTGGGGTGCCGCTAATATTCATCTATCGGTCCATCGTTATCCCACTTGGGACCTTACCAAGGTTCTCAATGTTCTTATGTGCAGTCCCTTTGATTCCTCTCCTACAAAGTTGCATTCCTGGCAGCCATTACTTCGGCCCGCCCAATTTCAGAGTTTGCGGCCTTGTCGTCCAGGAGCGACCTTTGCATAATTCATTTGGACCGGGTTGTCCTTAAATTGGATCCTACTTTCCTTCCTAAGGCAAACACCACCTTTCACAGGGCATAAGAATTGGTCCTCCCTAATTTCTGCCCCAACCCGGTCCATTGCTTGGAACGCCGCTGACATCTCCTTGACGTTCAAAGGGCACTCCGCATTTACCTCAAATGCACTTCAGCGTTTCGGCGCATGGAGTTCCTCTTTCATTCCAACCCACTTCCCTAGGTCTTCAGGCTTCACCATCCACCCTGGGGCGCTAGCTTCGGGCAACTATTGCCAAGGCCTATGCAGCTTAGGCCTTGCCAGTTCCCCACCACATCACAGCCCATTCTACCAGAAGCTCCACCACTTCGGCGGCTTGGGCCAGTCAGGCTCCTCTCGAGGAGGTATGTTGGGTGGCGACTTGGTCGTCACCCACGCCATTTATCTGCCACTACAAGATAGATGTGTATGCCTCGGCGGAGGCAGCTTTCAGCCGCAGGGTTCTTCAACAGGTTCACCCTGGGGGCGGTTCTGTGGTCCCCTCAGATCCCTCCCAGTAGGACAGCCAGCTTGGCTATGTCCCATGCCTGACTGGTGGTCCAGCCTTGGTGGAGAAGGGGCGTTGGCTTACCTGAACATCATTTCTCTCCAAGGCAGGATCATCGGTCAGCCCCACCCAGTTCATCGGGGCCCGCCTTGGGGTGGGACTAACCTTGTCATTGCAGCTCTCCACATCAGCCTGTGGTGTGTCCCTCACCGAAATCTGGGTGAACAGTAGGAGTAGGAGGAGCAATCATCTACTGCAGGCTCAGTCCCATTGGTCCAGACGGAATTAAACCATGCCTGACCGATGGTCCCACCTTGGAGAGAAACGGCGTTCAGGTAAGCCGATGCCACTTCAAGCTCTTTTCATTTGGAAAATACTTCATAGTGTTGATATTAACTTGACAAAATAAGAAAAAGAGATTATGAAGTGATATATTGACCTAAATTTCATAGTGAACTTGACAGAAATAGGGCTCATGTATCTGTAGGTTCAACTCCTTGGTTAGTCATACTGTATGCAATGACTCAGGTAATGCATTTTTTTAAAAAAATTGTACTTTGGTGAATGTTGACATGTCTTTCTACAAAAAGTTATTTTTTTTTTCAAAAAGTTTGCCCCTAGAATAAAAATAAATTAAAAGCACACATATTTTAAAGGGATTAAAATAAGTTAAGTGACTAGCTCAAGGTCACCTCGTTGTCTTTGTGCCTAAGGTGGGACAAGAACTCAGTATCCCAATTTCTAGTCTGATGGTTTAATTGTTACACCAAACTCAGTACTTCTTTACATATAACTTAAAACATAGTATTTTAACCCCTTTACAATTCTCAGGGCCAGCTATGTCATTTACTTAAGGTATGTGAGTTAATGTAACGTAACAAGAAGTGTGTTGTGGAAGAACAGCACTGCATGTGTTTTGCTGCCAACTCTATATCCCCTATAGGCCGCAACCCACTGCCAGGCCGTGTCCTGTTCAAACCTGGGCTGCCAGAGCGACGGGCTGGGATGTTACTCAAGCAGACTGGTTCCCTTCTCCCTCCTGCAGGCCACCAAACCGTAAAGGTTGGGGACCACTGCCCTAAACTATATTGCTAACCTCCAGCATGGTAAAAGATACTGTCCTGTCAAGATCCTGCATGTAAGCTGTTACTCTGTTGTCATGTATATTTAGTAAAGGGAAGAATCAGACCCTATAAAGAAGGAACATGATTACCTTAGAGTGGGGAGCTGTTGGCACTTGACATTCAAAGTGTGGCCTGGTGGTGGCAGATCTTACTATTATGTTACAGAGCCCCTGATTACAACATTGCACATGCGAACAAGTTAACTTCACTACTAACGTGGGCAGCCTCCTGCCCAGACCCTCTTATCTTTCTTGGTGACCTCAATCTACCTCTTATTAATTGGACCCTAAACAAATGTACAACTAAACACATCCATGCAACCCTATACAGTGCTGTTATTAATCTGGGACTAGATCAACAAGACTGGACTACTGCAATGCCCTCTACATGGGGCTGCACATGGAGGCTTCAGCTAGTCCAGAATGCGGCTGCACGGGTGGTCATGGGAGTACCTCGATACTCCCATGTAACGCCACTTCTGCACAAGCTGCACTGGCTCCCGGTTACTCTCCGTGTGCACTTCAAGGTGCTGGTTTTGGCTTATAAAGCCCTACATGGCTTAGCCCCAAGGTATTTGCAGGACCACCTACTGCTGCAAACATCCTCCCAGCGCCCGGTCCGCTCTCATAAGGTTGGCCTTCTCAGGGTGCCCTCAGCCAGACAATGTCGACTGGCGGTGCCCAGGGGTAGAACTTTGTGGGAGCGCTGACCCTGTGGAATGACCTACCCTGGACCTTTGGCCGCCCCAGACCTTCGCTCCTTCCGTCACGACCTAAAGACGTGGCTTTTTCACCAAGCAGGCTTTGATCACTTTTAAATTAAATTAATTATTTTTAAAACTATGTTCAATTGACTTTTAACTTTTACAATTGCCCCTTTTTAATTATTTAATTTTTAATGGTTAATGTTAATGTTTTATTGTTTTATGGTCCTGTCTATATTGTATATGTTTTTGTATATTTGTATATATGTCTCTTATATGTTTTTTTTGGTATATTCTATGTTTTTTATTGTGAGCTGCCCCGAGTCCTCCGGAAGAAGGGTGGCATACAAATTAAATAATAATAATAATTATTATTATTTCCTTGCTGAAAGCAGCAGAGGCCCAGGCAGCAAGCAATGGCAATTGCTGCAGCCTGGAACAGCTGACGGTTGGGACAATCAGCATGCTAATTAGGCTGTGCTGAAGCTAAATGGGCTGTTTTTGCTTGCTCTAAGGAGGTAAATTGGAGCCAAAGGGTGGGAGCCAGTGGGTGGGTGAGGCTACCATTCGATGTATAAGACGCACCCAACTTTTCACCCCCTTTCAGGGAGGAAAAAGGTGCGTCTTATACTGCAAAAAATATGATATATTTGTTAGTTGGTTGACCAAAAGGACATCTATTTTTTCTGCTTGATTGGGTGGCCTATAGTATACATCTATGGCCATGTCATTCTTTTTTTTTTCTTTTATATTGACTCATATGCATTCTAGGAGGTTTTCGTCTTTGGTTTCATGCATTTCTGTAGCAATATAGTGGTCCTTTACATACAGTGCAACTCCACCTTCTCTTTTATGGGGTCTGGGTTTTTTGAATAGTTGGTATCCTTCTATCAGTATGTTCCAGTCATGGATATCATTCCCCCCAAGTTTCTGTTATTCCAACTATATCATATCTACCTTCATGTATTAATAGTTCAAGTTCACCCTGTTTGTTCCCCAGATCTTTATGTCTGATGCTGGGCATACTTCCTGTGTCTCTTATTTGGCATTTGAGTTTGTCTTCCTTACCATCCCTCTTTACTTCATTTTTTGACTTTGCTTGGAATTAGGTCCTGGAGATCCTAAAAATTGGTCAACCTCCCCCCTCAATTTTAGTTTAAAGCCCTCTTGATAATTTGAGACAGTCATTTTCTGAAAACATTCTTTCCAATCTTTGTGAGGTGTAACCCATCCTTTGCCAGAAGCCCAGACCATGGTACAGACCATCCAAAGTTTTTTTGGTGACACCAACCCTTTAGCCAGTGGTTCACTTCTAGAATTCTTTGTTCTCTTACGGGATGTTGTCCTTTCATTGAAGTACAGATGAAAAAAACTACTTGTGCACCTAAGTCCCTGACTTTCTTGCCTAGCTGCTCATAATCATTCAATATTGTTTTGAAGTCCTTTTTTGTGTCATTTGTCCCTACATGTAGTAGTAGAAAAGGGTAGTAGTCTGTAGGTTTTATTATTTTGGTTAGGTTCTCGGCCACATCTTTGATTTTAGCTCCAAGGAAACATCATACCTCTCTGGATTGACTGTCTGGTCTACAGATGGCAGGTTCTGTTCCCTTGAGAATTGAATCTCCTATCACCAACACTCGTCTTTTTTTCCCTAGGGAGGTTTGGGGTGTTTTTCTATCTACCACAGTAGCGCATGATGATGCTACTTTTTTAGGGACATTTGGTGGTACTTCTTTTTTATGTGTCTGCATGTTTTCTTCTAGTGAGAGACATGATTAAAGTCACTTCTCCCTTGCTTTCCAATACATTTGGTATTGCAAAAGGTTGTGCACTGTGGGCTAGAGCCAGTTATGCTTAAAAATCAGTATGCCATAAACTGTATCCAGTAGTTCACTCTCATTGTGGTCTCTAGATTTATGAATACAGATATAAAAGCAGAAGATTCCTGGTTAATGAACTAAATTACTATCATCTGAGACTTGAAGCAAAAGTTCCTGTCCCATTTAGTTATTAGAAAGGACAAATCTATGTATTAGCAAATGTATTTTTTTTATCACTCTGACCCATTTAATTTTCATTTCATTATTAGTTCATTTATTTATTATAGTTTTAATCCTTTTTTAATTTGCTTCTGTAATACTTGTTTGGTTTGGTTTTTAAACGGTGACTGCAAAGTTCATTTTTTTTCCTCCTTACATTACAAGGAGTTTGAGCAAAAGCCCATGTTTCATTTCAAAATTTCTATTGATCAACTGTTAAATTTGTTACAGTTAAACAGTGGGGATTGTAATTAGCTTATTTCTTGATCTGATATGTCACTTTTTTTTGCCTTATTCTAAGTTAATTACAGCGATTTGAGTAGAAGCTGGTTACAAATTACAATGTATAGCATGTGGAAGTAATTAAAAATACTTTATGAAGCAATAATGGTCACAAAAGTCTTTTACTGGAAGCAAACTTTAAATCAAGACTAAGACAACCAATTTCTGTGTATTCAAGGAGTGTTTTCTATTACAAGGTTAAATAGCAAGCGTGTCATTTATGTAAAAGCAAAATATATGTTCAGCCAAGAATCTCTGACAGATTGCTTCAAGGCACTGTAATTCTCAGTCACTTCAGTGTCATTGGAGGTGGAAATGTGGGGGTGGGGTGATGTCTCTCTAGTGAGGTAGAAAGCATTTGGAAAAAGATTCCCAAGATATTTCCCCTGGAGGGCAAAGAAAGAGAGAAAATGAAGTGACACCTCTTTGCCTTGAGGGAACCAAAGGAACAATTTATCCAGGGTCTCTCTTCTAAGCCGGCTGAAAAAAAAATCACACCAAGTCTAAAGGACTTCACATTATAAAAGACCGTCACTATGCTGGCATACGGATCTTTCCATCACTGTGTAATTCTATCTCCTTCCTAGCCTCTATAATTGATTAAACACTTGCTCTGAGGCAAAAAGGCTTTTCAACACTGTTCAAACACAGGAGCGTTCTGTACAATTTCAGCAGGGTGACAGGGCATGGATTTCTATCTTTTCCAGGTGATAGAAAGGTAGGTGGGAGCCTTTGTCATGATTAATCACCAGTGTGGCTAGGAAGTAAGCCAGAACCTTAATTAAGATGAAGGTTGGATAGACATGTAACTTTTCCAATGATTTTGTCTGTGTCCAGGCCTTTTCTCTCCCACACAGTCAAGATTAAATCTTGTCAAATTGTGTATATTGAGGTTACAGAATATATTCTGTGATTCAAGAACAAAGAATTACTCCTGCTTGATCCTCAGTCATCCAAAGCAGAACTTCAGCAGATTGGAATATACAGAGCAATGAGCCACTTAAATATGTATATTTAGATGACGCCGCCGAAGGCTGCCTCGGTGAAATGCTCTCTAACTACTCTCTGCAACTCACTAAGGATCTCATACTCA
>JANHFM010001775.1:28850-39235 GCA_032468115.1 Grayia smithii | reverse complement strand
AAAAAAGTTTGAAAATGAAATCTTTACTTAGGCATCTCGGAATAGAATTTTCCTTTTTCCTCTTGTGAATGTAAAAGCTTATTTTCCACTGGTCATATTCATGACTGGATATGATTTGGTCTCAATCACAGCTTAATTTTTAAGATATTTCCTTATCTTCCACTTGTAACAAACAGTAAAGTTTGCAAACTGAAAGAGCCCCTAGATTTGAATCACAGAATATTTCCAATTATGGATAAAGTACTTTAGATCAAAAGGCGTTCCGCAACTTCAGCGTTGGGAGTGCTTTAAAATGACAGAAATTGCAGATTACTCAAGATGAAGCATTTGAGGTAGAGGAGGTAGTCATCATAAACTGGTGATGCCCCTTAGATCCTTGGATTGAGTGCCTTTTTCAGACTTCAGAACAGAACCAAGATTGGTAGGTATTTCAGTATATCCATTACATAGCTATGAGCATTGCCTATAAGTCTCATGTAGCCTGAGGACTGTACCTCTCTACATAAGATTCCATTTCAGTTATTTCTTCAAGGAGGCTTCATGTTGTTCCTGATATGTGGGAGATGAACGTTATGCTAGATCAGGGTATTTGTTCAGCTAACTCAGAACCGTCTTGCCTCCAGTATTGTCTATACTAATCTCAGCTATTCCAGTACTGTATTTCCTATCATGGGCGTCTAAACCTTTAAACTGGTGAGTGCATCATAGACTAAAAGTATGTGATCTTATTACTGAACCAGGATCCTTCCTACTATGCAAAATATTGACATAGAGAACGGCTTTCTCAAAACAGGATTCAGATACCAAGGGTTATCACTTTTGTGACTACCATAATGCAAATTGTTGCTCAGTTTTAAAAAATGATAGGTATAAGACAAGTTTTCTCAATGATACTTTAAAGAGGAATTTATAACCATTTTAATTCTATGAAATTTCTAACAACTGGTGAATAAAATAAAATCTTTGTTTTTTAGATAGTGGAATTAAAAGATGGGAGAAATAGCCCAAAGATTTTGCATTCTTCTGGAATTTGTATGGATCATCAGCTTTCTAGTTTTCTCTCAGAGGTTGCTGCTAAGTCCAGGTTTCCTATGGCTATTTGGTTACAGTAAAATATTGTTTCTAATATACAGTAGCATACCTTGATTTATACAGTAGGATATTTATTGAATCAGGGACAGAAGAAATAATATGGCTTCATCACATTTCTGTTTAATTTGGAAGAGTCTGAGGGCTACATAGAGTGAACTTTCTTAGAGATTCTGTGTTCCTCCTTATATCCTTCTTTAGCTCTTGGTCTGCTTTAACCAAGCATTGCAACATGCTTGTTCTTGAGGATTCCAAAGCCCCTTATGAGTACTAGATCTTATTGCATTGTTGGCTCAAGGACATGCATTCCTTGTACAGGAGGAAATAGACAAGAAACTGCTTGCTTGCAAAGGAGATAAGCTCCTTTTCACAAAGTGTTGTCTGATTTACGATATTTGTTTTTTTTCCCCCCAGCCTCTACTGACCTAACTGATCTTTGCTATGAGCATTCCTTGTCAGTTTCTTACAATGCTTTGCATTGCTTTTACAAGATAGGTATGTCAATCTTATTAATCATATTTGTGCTATTAATTTCTACCTTAGTATGAACTGAAATAAGTGAGTTCTGCTTGCAGTTGTTGTTGATAGACAGTTCTGTATTGATCCTGGATGATGATAGTACACACAATAGCATACTATGTACCCTTTAAATGCAATATAGATATACTGTAGATAAAGATAGAGATAGGGTACTACACCCTTGAATACCTTGGGGAGATTATCATGGTCATACTGGTTTGAAGCCAGCCTGCCTGATTTCCAAAAGGGGTTAGACACACCTCGTCTTTGCTGACAAGCTTGTTGTACCATCTGGTAGTACAGTAACTTGCTTTTTAAATGTTTGCTATTTGATACCGTTTCCCCCAAAATAAGACATCCCCTGATAACAAGCCCAATTGGGCTTTTGAGCACATGGCAATAAGGCCAAGCACTTATTTCATGGTTCAAAAAAATATTAGACAGGGTCTTATTTTCGGGGAAACACGGTAGTGCTTATTTTTTAGTACATTTTATGGATTCAGGACTATTTTTATTATATTTGTTGGTCACTACTCTGATGTCTATTGTATGAATAGCCAAGTTCAGTTTTAGAAATGCTTGCATTTTCCATTTAGGATCTGTCTTTGGCTTTGCCCTTGGCTTTTGAGGAAGCAGTAACAGCGGATGTTTCTTTGGGCTGTTTGTGTCCTTCTCTCATTCAAATATAATTTGCCTTTAATTGATTCAAGCACACAACTATTCCAGCTTGTCTTATACTTCATATCTGCAGTTTATTCTCTGTTGTCATTGTTGGCTCTGACAGCATTAGATCAATAGCTCCTGTCTAGTTTGTCACTGTTGCCTGTAACGTTTTTGGCCTTTCCTAAACAGCCCAATCAATATTTTGCTCCAAGGTTTGTTCTCATATGCTATATATAATCTGGACACATGCCGTGTGTGTGTGTGTGTGAATGTGTATATGCAGTGAAAGGATGAACCTGCTTTTGCTCTCACTAGCTGGGCTGACACCGTTGTGTTTTTTTCTTCTGCTCTTTCTTTATACTGCAGTTACTATTCCCACACTCTGGCCTGCTTCTTTCCTCTGTTCTCAGATTATATGGCTATTGTGAGTCAGCAGATTTTTGATTGTCTCGTGAAAACATACTTGACTTTTGGGGGCATCTATGACTCTTTTTTTTGTAATTTCTGCTGTTGGCAGGTGACCTGTGGTGAAAATCAAGCAAGAAGGACAATGACAAGCACAGTACCTTCCAAGAAGCCTTACCGTAAGGCTCCACCACAACATCGTGAGATTCATCATCAGCTGCCCATTCTGTGTGATGACTATGATGGTGTGATTTTGGCAGAGCAGAATCAGGTAACTGAAATCAAGGCACTTAAGGATCTGGTGTATCTGCAGAAGGGGTTCAGCTGTATCAGGACAGATAACCTTAAACAGCAGGTGGATGGGTATGATGAGGTTTGCAGTGTTAATTTTCCTTCCTTGTCTTTGGAGTCAAGTAGTGACAAGAAAGTAGCAGGATGCCAAGCAGAGCTAAACCTGAAGAGTTTGAATCTATCTTCTGCCGTACTTCCCAGCTGGAAAGTAGCGAAACAGAGTATGAAGTACTCTCAGTATCCTAGCCAAAGGTGGCTCAGTAAGTTCGTGAGCCAGAGTGTGGAGACGTTAATGGCTTCTGGAGATGAAGGCCAAAAGCCAATCTGCTCCTTCAAAAGTAGAAGTTCTCTTATGTTCAAAGAACCTGCTGAGGTATTGGCACCAAGGAAATTCCGTATTCCAAACACTCACCTGCCTCTCAAAGGCATCTTGAAGCAGACAAAGATGCTGAATGTGCAGCCTCAAAGCTTGGGAATATCCAACTCAGTAGAAACCTTGACCCAAAGCCACCAATCACAACAGTATAATGATCCTCAATTTTGCATCAAGAGACATGACAGGCATGCATCAGAATGTCACAATATTAGCTCTTCAGAGTTTGTTCAAGGAAGAAACAAAAAAAGACAAGAGAAGCTCCAGTTCTCAAAGTTCCTGGATGAGATCACCCACAGAGTACTGAGTCCTGCCTATTTGGGTGAAGATAGTGAAGAAGAAAGAATCCAGAAGTCTTTCACAGTTTCCAGATGTTCCACACGAAAAGGGCAGAAGGAAAGCCTGCTCAAGGGCACTAAGCAGATTGCTAAGAAAAACCCTTGTCTAGTTAAGAGAAGAGAAGAATGGAGGCAAGAGGGCCTTGAAATAATATTCCGCCATAAGAAGACTCCGGAGGAGATAGACAGGACATCTAGACAAAGGAAAAAGCTTGCTCTAGTGAGGAAGGTCAGCACAGAGAAGCTTCGGTCTATGGAGAAACAGGTGGTGGATTTGTGTCAATATTAGTTGCAGTACCTAGTGGAATTGAGTTTGTCAAAGTATCTTTTAAGCAGCAGCATCTACCCTCATGGAAAATAGCTTAGCAGGTAGAAGGGAAGGATACAAGGCAGGACCAAAATGAATACTTGGTATGTACTTGCTATCCACCTGGCCACATGCCATTTTAGCATGAGGTTGCCTGGAGGAGAAAAAGAACTCCTCTCCTCCCTTGTGTTGGAAACAGGAGAATGATAGTATACCACTTAGAATTTCTCTTTCAGCTTAGCTATCAACAAGGTAGGTGCTTAGAAAGAGGGGATAAGTAACCAATCTTGCACTTAAAATACGTATCTGTTGTAGCAATAAGCATCTGAAGGGAATTTCTCCCTCACTCTTCAGTTGATTTAATACAAAGCTTTTTAGCTCTGTCTTCTGTGGAAAGAGATTATTATGCAATAAGGAAACTCAGCCCATTTACTTAAATGGGAACCTTTCAAGTATTCAGTTAATTTATATCCCTTTATATTGAAATTTAGATTGCTTTGTTTTTGTTTCTTCAAGATATTTTTTCCACATTTTTATTGCTGTGGTCAGTTTAGAGCACCTCTTTTGCATTAATTTGAATAATAACGCAATAAATCCTGCTACTGTTGTTTGTTACTTGATTGCAAGATTGCAAAGTTGTAGCGTAAAAGATTAAATGCATCTGCTGCAATTTACTTGCTGGGTCAGACAGACTAATAAATGCACATTTTCATCTAAGCATTGCTATTGAGACCTTCCATTTCTTTCTCCAAGGGAAAAAAATCTTAAGTTAAATGCTTTAACAGAAGATTCTGCAATTTCTGATCTCACATTTAAGAAGATGTTGGGTCTTCTAAATGATTTTTTTTTCTGTTGTCATGCTTTTGTATGTCTGCTCTTCCTCTTTCTTGCTATCTGATTGATCACTTTTCCCTCTGATTCAAATGCTGTGTGAAAGCAAAGAATAAAAAGTGTGGAATAGTTTGTTTGACAACTATATATATGACAAATATGCCAAAAGTAGCAAGGAGCAAGAAGAGAAGGAGCAATTATTCTGAAGGTGCTTTTTCAAAAGCAGCTGGACTTTGCTTTTCCTTGAGGACATTTCGCTTCTCATCCAAGTTGCTTCTTCAGTTCTGAATGAATGATGGAGGATGGAAGGATTTATATTTATATCCTCCACCATTCAGTCAGAATTGAAGAAGCTTCTTGGATGAGAAGTGAAACTTCTTTAAGGAAAAACAAAGAAAGTCCAGTTGCTTTTTGAAAAGGCACCTTTGGGACAACCATCACCTGGATGACTGAGAATCTCGATAGACAAAAGGAGTGATTGGAAACTATGATAGTTAAAACTTAGAACCACTGAGGGTTTCTGATTCAAAGCTTCCCAAAGCACGAAAGATATTTATGAAGTAAAATTAAATAGAAATACTAAGCAATAGTAAGTTTTGACACTTGACCGATTGAGCATATCTGGATTCAAATTCCTATCAAACCATAACATTTAGAGGATGAATTTAGATGGTTTCATTTCTAAAATATCTAAAATATTTCATTGGCCTAAAATATCTCAGTTTGTTGTAGACTACCCTTTCTGTAAAATGGAGTCTGTAAAGAATATTCTAGGTCCTTGATAGCAATATCATTTATCTTATTTTTTTATTGATAGGATTGCTAGAGTAATTGATTTAACACTGATTTATGACACAATATAGCATTTTGCTAACATCCCAAAACAACATAGTGGTACGTTGAATGTCAAATAGTTTGTGGAAATGCTTAAGTCGACCTGTGTTTTGACTGAAAGAATATATTTGCCATAAAACAAATCCTAAGTACTATTTGTGTAATAAGCCTTGTGATTGAGAGATCTGTTCAGAATACTCTGTTCGTAATCCAAATTGTCCTCCCTTCATAGCCACAGTTGTGGCCTAACATAGGCAGTTTCTCAAAAATATTTGTGGCTTCCCCAGAAATCTGATATTCAGGTTGATCTTGTCCTCTGGCATCTGCTTGTACAAGTCCCTGCAGTTTTCTTGGCAAGATTTCAAATGTAGTTTGCCATTGCCTGTTTCCTAGGGCTGAGAGAGTGATTGGCCCAACTGAGTTCAGGCAGGAGTAGAATGCATAGTCTCCTGGTTTCAAGACTTGATACCTTTATTGACTATCCAAACTGGTCTTATTTTTTCCATTTAACATTTGTATGGTTTAGTTTGATATTCCGGTAACTAGTTTATGCTTTTAGTTAAACCTTGATTCTGTTTCCTTTTATTTTCTGTAGGAACCCTTGACAGATGCAGAAAGGATAAAGTAAGTATCCTGGGCCTTTCTTGTTCTGGTTTCAGGTTATATTATCTGTGCTTATTTCCTGATGTTGTGGAATTGTGTTTTCCTCTGTTAATTTTTTAATTTGCTTCAAAATAACTAATGTATAACTTTTAAGTCTAGCAAAAGTGATAATTGTAGAGCTGATAATGGCTGACTTGAGCTTAAACTGCCAAGAATGCTCTTCACAGAAACCCAGCTGTAGAATTATTATATGAAAACTCTAGTGTTATCTCTGTCTTAGTGCTGCTGTAACAGGTTCGTTTAAGAACAATATCCATTTTAAATTTGATCATCTATTTATATGGCTTGAAAATATTATTTTATGTTGTTTTTGGAAAATTGAATGGGTAAAATATTTGCAGATGATAAGCCTGTGGAGAACAACATTAACAGAATTATTGAATCTTTGGGAGAATGTCTACATAGAATGTAAATGTATGGACATGGCAACATCATCCTTATGCATCAGTATTTCCAAAGCCAATATATGAATCTTCGTCTAGAAATTTATTTGGTGACCTAGAAGTGGATAGTTCTCTTAATATGAACCTTGAAGTTAAGGTAAAAATGGGATGATTATTTTCCTTCCTGCAATATTATTTGTTTTCCCTGGGAACACATACATTATTGAGTGAGTTTCAACTTCCAGTGGAGGATACCTGAGCTATTTAGCCCCATCTGGCTGCTGTGCTTAATCTAAAGGCTGTAAACTAAGAAGGAGCTGCTTGCATAGATGGGTGCCCTACTTTTTAGAATTAAATTCTCTTTCTGCAGAGTAGTAGAGAAATGATCAAGCATGGAATTTTCCTTTCCTGACCAAAGCAAGTTGCTCACATTTGCTGATGTTGGTGCCCAGATGGGTTTGCTCCTTAAAATAGTCTTGTGGACATCTTCATTCTGTGCAGTAGATTTACCTGATCTTGCATACTCTTTTTGATCCTAAATTTATCCCAGATTCCTTTCATCTTATTTTTTGGTCTGATAACATGCTCGGAATTTTGAAAAACTATCTTCAGCACCACCCAAATAGCAATAGTACTTAGTCTTATATATCACCCCTTAGTACTTTACAGTCCACTCTAAGAGATTTACAGGGTCAGCATATTGCCCTCATCAATATGGGTCCTCATTTTACTGACACCTCGGAAGGATGGAAGGCTGAGTCAGCCTACCCAAAGGACTCCTGTAGCAAATAAAACCAATCACAAAAATCTGACTAGAAAAGCAATTAATGGAAACCATATACTTTTGTATTTCACAAGTAACATTTTAGGAATTCCCTCCTTCCCTCCCCCCTTTTTCTCTCTCACGCGCAAACACCCCTACATCTTTAGCCATCACAGACATGCCAATATAGTATTCCACAGACTACTTGCCTTCTGACTTTCTTAGATTAAATAAGCCTAATATCAGTACCTGGGAAATTTGGGGGCAGATAGTAAAGCAGGACATTTGTAACCATTTTAAAGACAACAGTGTACTTGCTAAGCCAAGCTTTTTATAAAAATAGGTCATGTGAGACAGACCTCATCTCCTTTGCAAGTCAATTATTTTAGTTATCCATGCTGTGGATATAGCCTGCCTCGATTCCAGCAAAGCTTTTGACAAGATTCCACATGGCATTTTCCTTGACAAGTATTAAAGTATAATTTGGATAGCACCATAGTAAGATTGGTCCACAGCAGATGGCCAGCTCTGCTGAGGCAATCATCGCAAATGGTTCTACATCAGGTTACAAAGCAGTAACTATTGGAATCTGTCTTACAGCCAGTATTATTTGACATTTTTATAGAAATCTAGATAATGAGATTGATGTGCTGCTTACTAAATTTGTTGAGGACACAAAATTGGAAAATTTGGTTAAAATCCTAGGTGACAGAACAAGATTGCAGTCTAATTTGAACAAATTAGAAAGCTGGACTGAAAAGAAGCAAGTTGTTCTTCAAAATGGAAAAATGTACGTTGTTATATTTAGGGAGGAAAAATACATGGCACGCCTAAAAGATGAGTATTCTTGGCTTGAAAATGCCGTAATGGAGAATGACTTGTGTGTATTCATTGTCAACAAGCTAACATAAGTTAGTGTGAGATAATTGTTAGAAGAGCATTATATCAAAGATATGTGAAGCCCTTATTCTCTATCACACACTGGTGAGTCCACATATGTAATTTTGGGACCACGTTTCCAGAAAGTTGCAGGGGCTTCATCACTGGAGGTTTTAAGAAAAGACTGGACAGCCAGTCTTTGTGAAATGGTATAGGATCTTCTGCTTGAGCAGGGAGTTGGACTAGCAGACCTCCAAGGTCCCTTCCAGCTTTATTCTGATTGATTGATTGATTGATTGATTGATAGATAATTTAGAACAGGTTTAATGGAGGGTGACAAAGATGATAGACTAGAGCACAGATTGAAAGAATCTCGAATGTTCACCCAGAAAGAAAAAAGACTGAAGCGAGATTAAAAAAGGTGGTATAAATAAGATAAGCAGGTACTATTTTCCATTGTCACAGAAATAGAAACCAAAAATAAGTCAGTCAAAAATAAGTTACAAGTCAGCCTCTTGAAATTTGCTTAAATAAAAGGATAAACTTTTTGGTAGTAAAATCTGAACAGCAGAGGAATATTTTTCCTATGGAGGTTGTGGATTTTCTATCCCTGGTTAGATTTTTAAGAGGATGCTGCTTCTTGAGGGTAATTTAATTGTTTTTCATGCATTTTGCAGGCGGTTGGACAAGATCTTTGTACTTTTCATTCCATGATTCTGTGATTCCTTTCCTGGCTTACCAGATGATGGTTTTGGAGAATCCTGTACAGGAAAATTTGAACTTGAAGCTGTCAGTTTTTGTCCACAGAATTTGCGGATATTATGCAGAAGTGATGGTGATTTGGAAGTCTATGTGTGTGGGTTATAATTAGCCAATTGCTTTAAGCAAATTTTCAGTTTATAAAACTCATTTGTTCACTTTGCAGCTAAATTAGATGACCATTGAAGCTATGTTTTATGCATTTATCTTGTTTCATCTTTCCAGATTCCAGGAATGAAATTGAACTTTGTTCAGAGACACATTGCTATATCGGCAGCAAAGTTTCCTGTAGCTTTAATTGGAAATAAGTTGCTGCTTTTTGTACCTTAGGTTGTTGCAGCATGACAATGAGGAGCTGCGTCGACGCCTGGTCTATGTCACTAACAAAATGGAAGCAATGGAGAGGGAGTTGGAGTCTGGCCAAGACTACCTGGAGATGGAATTGGGCCAAAATCGAGAAGAGCTAGAAAAATTTAAAGACAAATTCCGTAGGTATGTGACTTTTAGAACATCCGTTAGGGAGGAGGAGAGGAGAGAAAAGCAATCCAGTTCCTTAGTTGGTAGTGTTTAGCTTATTCTGCAATATATTTTACCATACTCTGCCATTTATAGAAATACTGCAGATGAAGTCAGGGAAACCTTTGGCTTTCCAGGTGTTGTTCAGTTACAACTTCTAATAGCTCCTGGCTGATATTCTTCATTGTAGTTGTTTGATAACTTCTGGAAAGCCAAAGACTATATTCTCTTGTAGATCATTATGTACAGGGAAATTGTTCTATATGAAATGTGTCTCCTGAGGCGTGCAGGCACCACTTACAAAGCTGGATTTTTTTTTCCCTTTACCATTTGACTTGCTATTGAATAGCTTAGTGTTATGTAAGATCCATAGATTTACAGAGTTATATTGTAATTACTACATAGAGATTCTTTGGTCAGGCTTTTTAATCCTTTGGTTAATAACTGAAGACAGTCATAGGGAGCCGGAAACAGAGAAAGAAATAAGCTTTCCTTTAAAAAACAAACAAACAAGTTTTATTATTTTTTTCTTTACATACACACACACACATTTTATGAACAGAATATTGACCATATCATATCTTTTACAGCTTATCATATCCAATTTCATTTTATATAATTACCATTTTTTATTTGGCTTTTAAGCTCTGTCAAAGTAGACTGACTTACAGTCGACAGGATATGTTATCTATTCAGCTGCAAAGCGAGTGCTGCACAAGCTGTGAGTGTCTCCACGTCTGAAATGAGGATTGTTTGACCTCAAAGAGCATAA
>JANHFM010001773.1:171034-182085 GCA_032468115.1 Grayia smithii | reverse complement strand
TGCAGAGGCCTGTTCAGGCCCGTCAATACGGAACCTGATTATTGCTGGGTGGCAGTGAAGGCAAATATGATCTCTTTTAGGAAGGGCCCGTCAAAACGGAACCCAGGCCAGCCACGAGGTGTTAATTATGAGCCTCCTGTTGAGAAGTGCCAGAATCCTTAAAGTCTCACTCTCACTCTCCGTTTCTCTCTCTCTCTTTCTTTTCCCCCCCCGCGATTAGGGTCCCCACTCACTGTTTGGAGGTCCTGTGGGGTCTCCTAAGTTGCTGGGCGCTTCTGCGGCCTGTAAAAGGGCTCCGGAGGAAGAGGGCCTTCCAAAATGGCGTTCGCGCCAAAAGACAGCTTGGCGCGAAAAGCGGGCGGCGAGGAAGAAGGAGGCCAGCGGCCGCCGCTGAAGGGCGATCCCAGCAGGCCCGCGACTGAAGGAAGGGCGATGCAAGTAATTTTCTGCTTTGTCTCCCCCCTGTGATGCCGATCCTTTCTGAGCCGGGGGGGAGGGGGGGGGCGAGTTGAGGAGGGCGCGGGTGCGGAGAAGCGGGCGGTTGCCTCCGGTAATTGGGAGCCCAGCTGAGAGGCGCCGAGGAAGGAAAGGACGCCAGGGACGCGATCCTCCGATCGCTCCGGCTCCAGCAGCAACTCAATTTGGAGGAAAGGTGAGGAAGAAAAATAAAAGAAGGCAAGGGCTGGGGAGCCCCCCAGGAGATTGCAAGAAAAAAACGAAATATAGCACAGTTAAAGAAAGGCAAGGATATAAAGTAAAGGAGCAGAAGAAATCCACAGGAGGAGGAGGATCTAATTAAATGAATCAAAATAAAAAGGGATTTTTTGTTCCTAAAAAGGAAGGCAAAGGGAATCCCAGAGTACAATCCAAGAGTAATAACTAGCCAACTGACTGAGTTAATGAATGGAGGATATCAGGAAGGAGGAGGGGTTTTATATCTCTGAAACTCAGTCAATAGCCAATGAGTGGAGTTATTACCCATGGATGGAACTCTGGAGCAGCGTGATGGAAAAAGGTAATCTTTATTTTTAAATGAAGTGTTTACATGTGCATATATACACAAACACACTACTTATAATTATGATTTTAATCTTCATGGTCAACTTACACATGCATAAAAAAAAAGTACTGCTGAATTCCAAAGGAAGCAGCCCAGACTTTTAAACAGTGGTGATTACACAGCGAGCTATATTTAAAGAAATGTGG
This sequence comes from Grayia smithii, assembly GCA_032468115.1. Lineage (NCBI taxonomy): Eukaryota > Metazoa > Chordata > Lepidosauria > Squamata > Grayiidae > Grayia > Grayia smithii. The sequence continues at coordinate 180,879 of JANHFM010001773.1, read as the reverse complement.
CCAATTAGTTTTAAAGCCTAAATAGCAAAAAAAAAAAAAAAAGTAACAAAATATTACATGATTGAGCTGATTAATACTTTTTTCTCTAGTTGTACTTTGTATCACTGACAGGAAAGAAACAAAAAAAACAATTACATTGCCACTGGCACTTGTACATTGCAGGGAGTACTTGCTGAAAAACCACTCATTCAGCGACCATTTGAAATTACTGCGGTGCTCAACTGTCTCTGACAGACTTGCCACCCCAGTTAAGTTTCATCGTCCTCTCCCTCCCACTGACAAGGCATAGCCAGTCTGGCCCTTTGCTATGCACCTGCTGGCTGTGCCAGCCTTCTTTCTGATGCCACGTGCAGCTGTTTGATTTGCATGTGGCAGAGCCTGCAGAAGCCCTGCAGTGCAGGCAGCCAAAAGGGAGAGTGGGGGAAAGAAAGGCAAGGGAGGCGGGCGAGGGGAGTTGAAGTGGAGCCAAAGGAACCAGGACCCTTACCTTACTGAGGCCTGGTGCTGGGAATGCTTGAATCAGGGAGATCAGCAGGATGTGGCTAACAGTGACAGGATGACCACAGTGACTTCCAGCTTGAACTTTATTTATTATTTATTTATTTGTAAAATTTATTAGCCAGCCATCTTGCTACATGGTAACTACACATTGCTTAATAAAAAAAAAATCTGGCCAATTAAACCATCATAACTTAATCATATGGCATGAGCATATCATATAGGAAGCGTTATACGAAGTACCCACACTGACTGTTTCTTCTCTGTACAGTAATTCCATTCTTCATTGATTATCAATATGTTAACTGGATGCAGTAAGTATTGCGCTGCAAAATATATAAGCAGAGGTCCAGTTCAAATATTTCTGAGGTATCGTTTGACAATCTGTTCACCCTGACTTCCTGTGTGAAAAAGAACTCAAGATGAAGTGGGGAGTAAGAGATCAGGTCTTAAGACGTCTTAATAGGATGCAATAATAAGGGTCCATTAAAACATTTTAAGTTGATTACAGTAATGGTCCCAATTAATCTAGCACTATAAAAGCCACTGATTGGAAACATTAGCATGAAAAGCCCAAAACTATTTCCAGTAGCAGAAAAAAAATCTGTAAAGAAGCTGCATAATAATGTAACATTAATTTTCACTGCAGAAGGCAGAAGGCAGATATCTCTACTTGAAACAACATTTTCAGATAAACATGACCAACTAAGTCAAACAGAGAAAGCAAGAGAAAAAAAATCTAGGATTCAGATAAATCTATGAAACATATAACTCTCAATAGCTGCTAGTCTTAGTAGTTATGTGATTCATAAATAGTATCTTCCTAAGCATGTGAGTGAACAACTGGAGACTGGGTTTCTTTTATTACAGGCCTCCAAGAGATATAAAAGTCAAGCCCGTTTTATGCCAGGGAAGACTTCACTGCAGCATGGCCAGGAAGCATGCAAATATTAAATGAACTATCTCATTTTGCAGACTAGGCTGAAGCATAAATTATGCTTATTCAAATTAAGAAAATGTCACATATTTTAAAATCAGAAATACATTGAATATGCATCTAAATCAATGCCAATTTAAATAGATTAGATTATAAACTAAACAATATTCCTAAAAAAAATTATGAGTCTTAACTATAAGAGATGGGATATCAATATTTAGGTAATTTTCATTAAATTATAACAATGATAAACTAAGCCAGATTTCAAATGAAGGATCAAGGCTGTAATGGGTCAAAATGGGTCAAAGTTTTCCAGCATTATCAGAAAATCGACTGTCCTATGTTTTCAAAATATATTAAGTAGTATTAAAAAAAAATCTCCAAATGGGTAATTTTGCATTTAATTAGTGAAAGTATGGGAAATGAAATGTATGGTTTAAATTTATGACCAGAGTCCAACACAGGATCAGGCCAAATAAATTCATCCCTATGAGGCTGGAGATTGGCATTTCTTTTCTTTTTTTCTCTCTCTCTCTCTCTCTTTTTTTGCAGATTCATTACAGGAAGAGACACTTTTCATTACAACCAGAAATAAGAAATACTTTTGTATTTCCGAACTGTAAATTTCATTGACAGTTATCCTACTGATTATAATATAATGCAAGCATAAATACAATGCACAACAGCCATCTTTTTTTAAAAAAAAATCTAGTTTACACAATATTGTCACAAGCAGCAATCAGAGTATAAAACCTGGCCAAAACAGAGTAGCAAAACGACTAACCTCTTAAAGTACAAAAAAAAAAATTCCCTGGTGCACAAATTGTAGAATAAATTCTTGTAACAAATAAGGAGAAAAAAGTGTGTCTGTGTGTGTGTGTGTGTGTGTGTATGTGTGAGAGAGAGAGAAAGAGAGGGAGGGAGAGAGATTTAAAATAAAGCTTTGCTTCAGTCTTGAATGTTTTATCATGATGAAATTCTAACATTACTTTACAATTAAGCTCATATTTCAGTATTTCTACAAAATGTTCAAAGCACTTAACAAATCCGGTTCATTACACTACATCAAAAAGACTCAAGGTACACAGGTACTTCCTGTATTCAATGTTTAAGCCCTTTTCAAAAGCTAATATTTAAGAATGGAAAGACATTAATGAACAGGATTTGGCAGTAAAAACTACAGACTAAGGAATGTATTCCTCTGTCTCAGAGGGCCAGAACAAGACAAGGCAGATGGCAGGAAATGAATTATGATAAAATATGAATACACAGTTACTTAGATTTAACTGCAATTTTTTAATATTCTACTATAATTCAAAAATCAATCTTAATAAGAAGCCAATTTTGGGACTGGATGTCATTCAGAAACAAGTTGGTTTGAGGGCTCCTGTTGGTGAGGTCAAAAGCAACCAGCTGTTCTACTATGAAATTGACAGCTTTCACTCAGTTATGATGTAAAAGCAGGGGGAAAAGACAAGATTTGAAGCCATGGATTTCTATAGATAGGATTTTAACACTGGAGTATGTAATATGTGGTTTCTTTATTATTTTTTCTATTAACTACAATAAAAATATCTTAACAGAACTGTATTCCTGAATCTCCAGCTATTGGCTTTCTGGTACAGGTTTTGAGCAGAGTAAAATTTGACAGGTAACACTTTCTATATTCTGAAATGAGTCACAGATAGAGAGGAAAAAAGAAAATATTAAGATTCTAAAACATCTGACAAGAACCTGTGTGTCTCCAAAGCATACCTGGAGCCCATTTTAATGACAGCTGAAACTAAAGAGATAAGAAATACATAAATCATTCCATTGTCTGAAAACGAAATTTCCTGCTTCTGTTTGAGACTCTTCTTCACTGGGGCAGATATACAAATTGTGCTTCCTATATGGAGAACTCCAATTTTTGAACCTACCAATGATTGTACAACAGTGTCCACAAGAAACAGAAAAGTCTTGACACTGATATGATGGGAGAAAAGGAAGAAGTAAACGTGTAAGAGGAAAGGGTGGTATCAGCATCACCCTACGTATATTAGAATGTTGTTGGTTTTTATTTGGCCACACCACAATCCTACCTAAATTACACTAATAAAACTAGCCACAGTGTTGCTTCCTCTCTATGCACCCCTCTACAAATTTTATTTCCTGGGGAACAAAGTGAAACAGTTCAAGGATTCTAGAAGGGGAAAAAATTGGGTCAGGGATGAGAACCATAAGGTACATACTCTCCAACTGCACTTTCTCTGAAACTTTCATACATAGTTTTAGAAAAACGTAATCTTTTTCTCCCCAAACCACTCTACCCATGGACCCAGAAGTAACCATTCCAATTTTAAATTCAGCATTAGTGCATGACTTTTTAAAACATTATTTGACTCTTCCCTCTACCTTCTCAGTACCCCAACTTGTTTGTGTTATATGTAAACCTCAGCAGACAAGTAAACAAAATGATCAGACGCATGTTCAGATATGTGACTCTGCCTATTAGCTTGCAGGATTATGACACACTCTACCGTCCTATACAAAAGAGAATTAAATTCACCTGAGGTCTACAGCAGTTGTTTTTCATTCCTACTCAAAACGAAGGGACCTCATATCAGCAACACAGCAGTATGGAGCTCCCTATTCTAGTAACAGCAGTCTGCCTACTTCAGACCCCCTAATCTCTCTGACTTTGAATTAATGTAACAATTATTGGTAATATGGTTTGAAGGAGATAAATGTCCAATACAAGGCTGGTTGGCACGGATATTCACTCCACTCATGATGCGAGAACAGTTTTAATTAAAATCCCCTTTATGATAAAGAAACTGCTTGAGTGGATGTTTCTGTACAGCCCTGATATGGAGCTTCTTATAAAGCGGATTAGAAATCAAAGTTTTTCTACACCTCTTTCTCTGGGAAAGACAAAAAGGACTGGAATAGTCACCTTGTAGCCCAAACTGCAATTCCCCAAATTCAGGAATTGCTGTGATCACAGAAAGCTACTATAGATAGTAATCTTTCCCCTAAGAAATAAAGCCCAATTCCTAAAGATTCAGGACAAAGAAAACATTGGTACAACCAGAAGAAAATCTTCTGCAATCCCAAAATAAGATTTTTTCTTTTTAATCAAATTTGCACAATATTGTTCACTCTCATTATAGACACTGTTTAATGGGGGATTAAAAATCACCAATACAGTCCATTAGTGACTCAGAAAGTCAGATTTATTTTATTTTTAAAATGAGTGCATCTTTAGATAAAAGAATTTAGTTCGGAAGAATTGTGCGGGTCCAAGAACACGTTGGTGTTAGAACTGATCATTTCTTACTGATTTACAAAAATCCTTGTTCCATGAGACACTGTTAACTAAGATAAATATGTTAAGTCTTATCTGGTTCTTTTATTTCTTATGCCAGAAGCCATCTGTCAAAATAAAAAAAATAAAAAATAGCTCCATATAATAGTACATAAAAGAAAGCAAAAGGCTTTTATGGTTGACAGACAATACTAATAGAAAATAAAGAACATCAAGTTTGAATGCACATCTGCTATTATTTTCAAGGTTACCTTAAGCCGTTAAATGAATTTCCACATAAAGATACTGATTTAAGGAAATTCTGCCTTAGTTCAGGGCAATTTTGTTCTAGGAACCCTGTTCTTTGCCAATACCAATAAAAGAAACTTCTTATTATCTCGTCTGTAGCTTCTTTTTCTTCACTGCTACCTTTTTTCCAGACAATGTTTACCCAAAAACTTTAATATTCCAAGGTCATTCCTTTCTCCAAGCATGAAAATAATCTGAGAGATAAAGAATCCTACCTTTTCCATATCTTGATTAAGCTGCAGCATATTTCTAAAAAAATAACAGAATCACAGATCTGGAAGTCTTCTGGTTCAAATCCCTGTTCAAGCAGAAGACCCTAATATCATTTTGGACAAATGGTTGTCCAATTTTAAAAATCTCCAGTCATGGAACACCCACAACTTCAGAAGGCAAGCTGCTTCACTGATTAATTGTTTAGGCTATCAGGGAATTATTCCTTAGTTTTAAGCTGGTTGTCTCCTTGACATGTTTCCATCCATTATTTCTTGTCCTGCTCTCAGGTGCTTTGGAAAATAGATTGACCCCCTTTTTGTGACAATCCTTCAAATATTGAAATTGCTATCGTGTCACCTTTACTCCTTCTCTTTGTTAGACTAGACATACCCAGTTCCTGCAACCATTCATTGTATGTTTTAGTCTCTAGCTGCATTCTTTTTAGAGATTCAATATCTTTTTTATATTGTGACCAAAACTGGACTCAGTATTCCAAGTGTGATCTTACCAAAACAGTATAAAGTGGTACTAACACTTCACGTGATTTTGATACTATCCCTCTGTTGATGTAGCCTAGGATTGCATTGGCTTTGTTGGCAGCTGCAGCACATTGCTGGCTCATACTTAAGTGGTGGTCCATTAGAACTGCTAGATCCCTTTCACAGTTACTGCTGTTGAGCCAGGTATCACTGATTCTATAACTGTGCATTTGGTTTTTCTTCCCTAAGTGTAAAACCTTACTTTTCTCACCATTTCATTTCATTTTGTTAGATAGGACCCAGTGCTCAAGTCTGTCAAGATCCTCCTGGATCTTGAGCCTGTCTTCTAAAGTGTTGGCTGTTCCCCTCAGCTTGGCATCTGCAAATTTGATGAATTTCCCTTTCATCCCCTCATCTAAATCATTTATGGAGATGTTGAAGAGTATAGGCCTAAGCCAGAACCTTGGGATACCACACTGCATGTTTCCCTCCATGTTGAGGATGGTATGTTGAGTGCAGTTAGTCAGCCAGTTATGAATCCATCTGGTACAAGAAGTATGTTGTAGTCTACTTTGTCAAATGTCTCACTTAAATCCAAACATAGCATGCCCACAGCATTTCGCTAATCCACTAATGTAGTCATTTTGTCAAAGAATAAAGTAAGTTTTGTCTGGCATGATCTGCTTTTGCAACACCCAAGTATTTTGAAATAAAAACAGGGAAAATTGCTCATCAGTGGATTACCACTACAGATTCTATAAAAAAAACCTAATTTATTTCAGAGGGGGAAAAAAAAGAGGACAGTTTTGGTTAATGTACAAAAATTTTAAAAAAGCTTGGCACAATTAACCAGATTAAAGAGAGATTTAAAATCAGGGAAAGATTGATCCTTACTGGATTAAAGCCAAAATCCTACTAAAAGTCCAGCAGTCCTCAGATCAACATCCTGTAATAGGATTAAAGTGAGAGCAGCTTTGTTTTTGTATTACCAGCAATGTCGTTAAACAGTAAAAAAAAAGTGCCATAATTTCTAGCTGGGATGTATTATAGAATATACAAAATAATACTGCATAGAAAGTCAGAATGAGCAATTCTTGCTAAGAACAGCAAAAAAATGTCATATATTTTCAAAATAAAAGCAATAAAAATAATAAGCACACCAGCAATTCAGTGAATATGGCAAAAGATTATTAGTTTAAGAAACAAACAAGAACAAATGTTAACAATTGCCATAGGGCAGAGGTCTTCAAACTTGGCAGCTTTAAGACTTGTGGATGTCAACTCCCGGAATTCTCCAGCCAGCTTCCCATTACGCCCATGTGACACCTCTCCTGCACGAGCTGTACTGGTTACCGGTGGCCCTCCGGATCCGCTTCAAGGTGCTGGTACTCACCTATAAAGCCCTACATGGCACCAGCCCAGGGTGCTTGCAGGACCACCTTCTGCCTTCCTCCCGACGCCCCGTGCGCTCACACAGGGCTGCCCTCCTCAGGGTGCCATCAGCGAGACAATGTCGGCTGGTGGCTCCCAGGGCGAGGGCGTTCTCTGTGGGTGCACTGACCCTCTGGAATGGGTTACCCACTGAGCTCCGGACGGCACCTGACTTCCGATCCTTCTGCCGTGACCTGAAGACATGGCTGTTCCAGCAGATCGGCTGACTGACAGGGGTTTTTAATTTTATTTATTCTTAATATTAATTTAAAATAGTTGATTTTAATTCTGACTTTTAATTCAGATTGTTTATTGTTCGTTCTTGGTGTTGTGAGCCGCCCCAAGTCCTTCAGGAGAAGAGCGGCATATAAATCAAACTAATAAATAAATATATAAATAAATTTGCTGACAAAAAATATTTCACCAATTGAAGGATGCTATATAAGCATGAAATGGGAGAAAGGACTGTGTTAAGATGGAAGGTTGTTCTCTCAGTTCCAACTCTGGGCTTCTTTCACTAATCTGTATCTTTAAAAAATATGCGTCTATAACAGATGCAAAATACATAATTCACATTATTTGCAAAAATGATGTCCTGATGCATACAACATCAATTCCCTCTACAACAGACATCTGGGCTTGCTTACCCCAGTGCCTTTTTTCAGTTTTTGGTTATTATGGATTTGTTATGCAGGGTTCAAGATATGTATGTATATATTTATACATTGCTATAAGCCATGTTTTCCTTAAAGATAATCTAAGCAATAATTGGCTGAGTTCCCATAGCATATTTAAATCATAAACTATGTTTTACAAACCACAGAGCTTAAAGTCACAAAACATTCTGACCCAAAAGGAAAGGAACTGCTTTACAGGCAGTCCTCTACTTACAACCATTCATTTAGCAGCCATTTGAAGTTACAAAGCCCTGAAAAAGGTGACTTACAACCATCGCAGCATTCCCACAATCACATAATGTATTTATGATGGTTCCACCCTTCTAAAGTCAGGTGATCACCATTTGCTATCTTCTCACCTGGCTTCTGACAAGCACAATCAATAGGGGAAGTCAGATTTCCTTAACAACTGCAGTGATTCACTTAACATCCATGACAAAAGTCTATGGAGATTCTCAGTCATCCAGGTCATGGTTGTCCCAAAGGTGCTTTTTCAAGAGGCAATTGGACTTTCTTTGCTTTTCCTTAAAAACATTTTGCTTCTCATCCAAGAAGCTTCTTCAGCTCTGACTGGATGGTAGGGAATGGAAGGATTTATACTCCTTGCAAACAGCTGGTAATTTGCATTCTTTTAGCAGGTCATTAAGGTCACCTGGAGGTTTATCTGTGTCATGCTATTCAATTTTGTCATAGATGGCCAATCTGCATAGGCATCAGGAAGGGCATCCAGCCAGTAAATGTTCAGCTCCATCCAGTTGCCTTGATTCTACCCCAATGCAAGGAATTAGTGGGTCACTAAAAGTGGGTGTGTGGGCGTGTCACTCTTCAAATACTTCTTGAATAACTAATGCTGCTGGCCAAAGCATCTTGGGAAAGACAAAACATAAAGAAACGATGATGGCATGGTACAATGGATCACCCCCAAACTGTACAGCTGTCTGTTTTGAACAGAGCTTGTTCTTCATCAAGAAAACCACAACAGCAGCAAAACGTTATGTCCATGCTGCTCCTGGTGGGTATCTAAAGAGAACCTGCAGTGCAAGGCTACACATAAATGTCCTAAGAGGAATGTGAATGGAGGAAAGCAGGAAGGGTGTCAATCTGTTTAGAAAGCTATTCTAAGTCATACAGCTGGGGTATCTACTTTCAGTGACATCCCTGCTGCTAGTCTAAATACCCTCACCACCTTTTCTTGCCAGTGGTTTATTCTTCCAAAATCCCTGGGAATCCTCATATGAAGAATCTTCAATTTGGGGCATTTTTGTTTTTTTGTTTTTTAAATTGCTTCCCCTACGAAAATGCCATTGGAAGATGGAGGTGGAGTGATGAATCAGGCACAGCAGAAAGCAAAGATAAAATGAGAGAGTGAGTTCTATTACATCAGGATGATTTGCTCATTCATGTTGCACGGCTGCCTGTCATGATTTGACAACTTAATTTAACTGTGTACACACCTTACCCTCTTGATCGGCAAGCAGTATGTCAGCAGCATATCACAGCCTGCTTATCTAAAGAGAAGAGAAACTCCAGGGCTTGTTTATCATCTGGTTGAATGCACTAACCAATTCACTAGTTGAATTAATTAACTCATTAATTACAGGCTAATTAAATATACATGCCAGCAGCATATTATTCTGAGCTGCAGTAGATAGTTTCTCTCCAGAAGTGCGATAGATACTTATTTATCTTCCGGCAGCTAGATCTCTTGAGTACAGAATGATGCTATGATGATGCTATTCAGTTGCAACACATTGCTTAGCTCTGATGCAGTCCTGCTTTTATAGGAGAAGCAACTGGAAACATTGGAAGGAGGCAATAGCAACCACTTCTCTACTGTTGCCAAGAAAAATATGGATATCTCCATGTAATCCCCAGAAGTCAGTTTTGATTCCAGGGAGATTTTACCTTATCTTTTAAAGAAACAAAGCAAAATCTCATGCACAGGAAATGCAAGAAGCTAATTTTTTTCACATTCAATACATTACCTGCAAAGGTAATGCCCATATAAACATTAC
>JANHFM010001773.1:140716-161379 GCA_032468115.1 Grayia smithii | reverse complement strand
GGTGAGAATCGAACCAGCACTAATTGCAAGCAGCTGGACTTTAAGTGGAAACACTTAGCCAGTGCATTAGCAATCTGTGCCACCAAGGACTCTTTGAAGTCCACTCATCTTAAATTTGCTAAGGTTGAAAACCACTGTGTTAGACACATCCATCATGCTGTGGATTAGATAATGGTCTTTTTAATACTAAGCCAAAATATTAGTTTTGTTAAATAATCAGTCATGGATATTAATGACAATACTAACAGTATTTAACAGCAGTAATATGTTGGAAATGTTACTAACTTGACTAAGTGCTACATATATTCCAAAACAGTGTTATGACCTAATAAGTAATGTTGGAAGTTAAGAACTGATGGACAACAGCTGCTTTATCAGCAACATCAGGTGGTAAGTTTAATCTAGAACTTTTGAGGCATATATAATTGTGTGGATGAAATACATATGGCAATATAATAGCAATACGGAAGGCATTATACAGTTTCCTTGGACAACCTCAATGGGTAAAAATCAAGTACAATGACATTAAAAAAGACATTATTAATATAGCATTGATGGACGATGGGCTCGAGTAGTAGGCAACATTAAAAGAAACTGCACCATTTTAACACTGAAGGGAATATGAAGCTTGCAAACTCCCACATTCACAGACATCCAGCCTTCATCTGAGTCTAAATCAGTATCTTCATGAGTGATAACTGTTCCTTCTACTATAGTCACCAAGGAACTCTTCCAATCTTGGACAGAAAAAAGTGTTAGTCCTTTAGGATGAACTCAGAAATCTAAGGATGCAAAAAGTGATCTAGAAGCAACCTCATCCATCTCACTCTATTAAACCGGACCTTCCAGGAAAAGGCAATTTTCATGGAAATTGAAACAGGAAGGACGGCTGTTTCAAGAATCTTCTACTTTTGTAGAACTATCTGAATGTCTCACTAAAAAAATTATTTGGCCTTTTTTCTTAAGTGTTTTCATTTTCTTAAAAAAATGTTTTGTTTACCTCTTATGAAATTGGTCTATTCCCATCCCACCCACCCCCAAATCCTCTAATGACATATCTATGAAATATGACCTATAGAAATCGTTTCATGTTTGTCCATCTTTTAATTGCTAGTAAGTTAGCATTAATTGTGGTAATCCTCTCTCTCACACACCATCAGCCCTCCAAGGTGGAAATCAAAATCACACAAACTAATGTTATCTTTATTATAAAATTATAGTAACAGAATCTTGCGAAAATAATATAATTCCCCCTAGTATTGTCTGAGATGCTTACTCGACATATAGATCTGGCCCAGATTCAAATTTCTTCTGACTGACTTATTTTGGTTTCTCAAAGTTGTTCCTTTTTCCCATTATACACACACTGGGATTAGAGGATGTCAGGGAAGTTACTAGTAGCAAAAACTACCAAGGTACAACCCTAAAAGGCAGGAAGCCACCTAGTCAAATCCCTTGCTCAGTCAAGGATATCTAATGGCCCAGCCTCTTGTAAAAATCATCAAGAAATAGAGTGCTCCTGTATGTAATTAGCTCTACTGCTGAATGGGTTTTACTATCAAATCTCTTGTAATGTTTAACCAAAATTCACCCTCTTGCAACTTCTACCTCTGAGTCCTGAGGAAGAAGCCAAGAAATTCAGTCTGGTGTACAATTGATTGGCATGAATACAACAAACCATACAGATGTTAGCCCTTCTTCTAAATTCCAACTTACCATTACTCCTTTCTTACTAAATTCTACTTGCTTTTTTCTTTCTTATTACTTTATTTTGTTCAAGCCATTTACATCCATGTAGCAATTTTTGCTGCCATGAGAATATGTTTAAGTAAGCTAATCTCAAAATGGTATTATCTGTGCAACCTTTGGATGATTTTTTTAGTCCTGTTTCCCATCTTTAATGTTTAAAAATGTCATAGTTATCCAGCTTTTCCCCCCATCACCAATGGTTTTGTTGCTATTTTATTTTACAAATAAAGGAAGCTGGAGTCTCTGTGTCATATTGTAAAGTCTTATAAATGTATAGTACTATGGATATTGGTTCCTTGGCATGACATAAATAGTTAGAGACCCGTACAATAGGAATAAAATGTATCTTTAAAATGTAAATGTATCTTTAAAAATAACTCAATAATATAATTTCTAGAGATTACTTGTCAGCCTTTCCAGATAGACCAGACAGGTAACACCCGTAGATGAGATAATTCTATTTTATTGTTAAAGGCTATATCAACAAAACCTTTCAAGTTTGAAAGTACACATCTCTTTTACAGCCAGAAACCGTAGGGGAAGTCCCATCCAGGCCTCTTCCTGAACCTAATATGTAGCTGTAGGCTCTGCTCTCTCTTATCTGACCATTCCCTAGGGCAGCATCTCTTCCTTCCCCTCCGCCAGGTTATTCCTCTATAACTTTACAGCATTCGAGGAAACATAATTCTACAATATTATTTATATTTGTATAACTATAAAGCAGGTTGGCAGCAAAATGCCACCAAATTCTGTTCTGTTAGGCTAGACTTTTAAAAATATATATTGAATGATGAACAGTTTCATATCTTGAATTTAACTTGTCAATTGCTCTGAATATTTTTATTGTTAGCTGCCACTGCCTTAAATCATGATATCATGATACAAATGATCAGAATTGTCATCTATTTATTTTGTAGCTTCTAAGACTTTAGAATTTAATACCATTTCATTTTAATTTAGCATTCCAATGGCTAAAGTTGCAACAAGTAACACTATGGATTCTTCCCCTTTCCTTAACATTCCCCAAAGTACAGCTTAAGACTTGTCTGATCCTAACATACATTTATGGAAATAAAAACTACAAAAGAAGCTCACACAATGGAAGAAGAAATGTCGGGAGTTAAATTTTATTTCAGACACCAAAAAAAACATGGAAAGGGTGAATGTTGCTTCATATTAAACAAGCATTGAACAGTATGGAACAAGACAGCTGTCATGAAGACATATCTGGGCCCTTCCAGCTGCCAGGCACCAGACAAATACATGTCAACTACTAAATCCTTTCTGTCTTACAACTCAAACATTTGCAAGAAAGGGTCATATCCATTTCACAATTGTTGTCAAGACTCTTAGGAGGAAGACTTCCAGGACTGACTTCGTTACTCATGAATAGATGACATATTTTTCACCTCTTATACCAAGAGATAAGCAGATATTGCCAAACAATAAGTCCACGGAGGTTTCATTCCCGATCCTTTGTATGGAAAATCACATTGGAATCTCATGGGTATTTTAGTTAACTGCAGAGAAACCTAGTTCAGGAACACTGTGACTCATGACCTCATCTCAGATTTGGACCACTGCAATGTATCTATAGAGGGTTTGTCCTTGGAAATGATTTAGTTGCTGCAACTGGTCAAAAATGCAATGATCTAGCATGGAGGAGAACATTTAGAAAAGTTATTCTTCAGCCATTGCACTGATAGCCAATGCTCATTACTTGTAAAGCTTTAAATGACAACCTGAAAGTTACAGGATCATCTCTTCCACTCAGATTTGGCTTGGCCAGTGCATATATCCCAAGTGCTATGCTACCGTATGAGTTTTCACTCTTCTGAAGAGAACAAAAATGGAGCCAGGAGTTACATCTTCTTGGTTGCAATCCTTGTGTCATGGAAAACTATTGCCCTGAGATTCTAGTGCCCCCAATTTCACTCACTACAATTTTAAAAAAATTGTATTGTTCCAACAGGCTTTTAAGGCAGACATTGGACCTGGACTGACTTATTAGGTCCACTTTGTTACTTTTAGGTATTATTTTATTTTATAATTTGCTTGAGATAAGACACTCTGATTTCATGTACTAGTTATTTTACTTTGTAAATTGATAAATAATGCTTTAGCTTATCACAGTATTCTCGCTTTGGTTTTTAATTGCTTCAGATATTTCTACAGATAAGAATTTTTATCAAGGGTGAGAACTCCACTATCAGCTACTTCATAATTTCCCTTTGTGTAAGTTAATGTAAATAGCCTTTTTCATTAATTTGTCTAGGCAGAAAATAAAAAGAGTTTGAAGATTCATGTACCAGGGTAGGTGCTAAAGCCATACTCTGAGTTTTAAAAGCAAATCATGCATAGACATGGTGACAACTACTTGTTATCTTCCCCTCTCCCCCCCAAAAAAAAATCCCCTCTAAATTTTGACACTAGCATCCTTTACTTTAAACCCCTTAAATTCATAGATACAGATGCACATCTGGTTTGATATTCAAAGATTTAATCCTGTAGTTGTTTGGTAAGTAGTTTTTTGTTTTGTTTTTTAGGAACTGCAGTTATGTCCATTTAAGTCCACAGAACAATCAAAAAGATCTCAGTGGGTTATACTGACAGTCAGTAGGGAGTAGAAGTGGTGGTGGCACAGTGGTTAGAATGCAATATTGCAGACTAATTCTGCTGACTGCCAGCAGTTCAGTTCTCACCAGCTCAAGGTTGATTCAGCCTTCCATCCTTCGGAGGTCAGTAAAATGAGGATCCAGATTGTTGGAGGCTTAGAGAGGAATGTAAAGCACTGTGAAGCGGTATACAAGTTTAAATGCTATTGCTATTAGAAAACCCAAAGCAAACTTGAGACACCTAAATTCAAACTGATCCTTAGCCATGGAAATTTGCTTCATGACAATAGGTCAGTCACTTTCTCTCAGCTCAATCCACTACACAGGATTGCTGTTGTGGGAATAAAATGGAGAACTCCTTTTAAGTCACCTTGAATTCTTGGGGGAAAGTTGGGATATAAATTTAACACACACCCAAAATAAACTAATGCTGGTGAAAGTGGAAATAAAGAAAAAATGAGGATGGTCAGTAGCAAAGGATTGGACTCAACTTTGGTGATCATAAGTGCATTGTTGGAAGACATGAAAAACCAGGTTAGGGACAGAGTACCAAGGATAAAATCTATCCATGTGGTTGCAGGGAGTTGAAAACAACTTGATGGCACATAATAAATCAATCAATTACATAGAACCATACACTAATTTAAGCTCCTAGAGGTAAAAGGGGATAAAATGGACACATAAATGAACATGGCACATTAAATATAGTCAATTCCATTTCTCAGGTTTTTTAAAAAAATCAGAATTATACTGAAGAGATAATTAGTTTATTATATTTGTAAATTTTAGTTCTGATGTAGTCATGTTTAACAATGTCTTTTATTAGTGTTATTTACCTTGAATGCCATTATTGTTAAAGAAAGAAGTAAATATTACTTTTAGAGATTAAGGTAAGTACAAAGCCAGAAAAATGTCTTTACATATATTTTGAATAACACACTTGTCTGCAATAAAGCAATTCAGCTAACCATATCAGGACTCTGAAGTTTCTGCTGCTAGCTAATTTTTGAATTTGAGTTTCAGGTTTGAAGAATAGAGATTCACTGTTACATCAAGTGAAGTCGGACAATAAGTTTGATGACTACACACACACACACACACACACAATATTTTCTGTTGGATTCTCAATGAGATCAAATATTGAAGATGCAAGCATCTTATTTAAATAATGTTTGACAGTTTGAAATTTCAGAAATTTAATCCTGTTCATTCTATTTTTATAAAAAGCCTCTTCAATATTTGAGAAAATGGAAGATTATATTAAGATGGCATGAAGATGACCATTATACAAAAGATTGGCTTCTTTTTTCTTATAAATCTTTGTACTTACTTGACTTCTAATACAGAAAATTAAACATCTAAGTAACATTGTTTTATTATGACAGGTAAGACAGAATTTAATTATCTAGCACTGAGAAATTTTAATGCATTGAATTTTCTATCAAATGTTCTACCACAAGGTTGCAGAACCTCTGGGTGGCACCCAAAATTTGAATCACTCTCTTGATGACAATGTACTTACGCTAACTTTTAGGTTTACTATTTTGTTCTTCCTGTTCATCTTTTTTTTTTAATTTATGCTGTTGCTGAAGACAGGTTTCCTTGGTTCAAATGTGTCTCGAAGATACTTATAGAGTATAATTTTTTACAAGCCTTATATATAATGATTTCTCCTCCGTCTAATACAAACTGGAAAGATTTTACTACTGCTAGTTTCTATCATCACTGCTTTAAGAATGCTCTGCTAAAGTTTTCAACAAAATATATAGTGTTCTGGTCAGGAGCAGCTGGAAGAAGAAATTAACTATGGCAACACTATTTGCTTCCTCTTTTACCACTTCGGGTGTCGAGGGATACGGTGACATCAGTGACATATATTTATTCTACATATATTTATTCTACAACAATAACAAAGTTGTGGCTGGAAGCCTTTTGATTTTTCTCAGATAGTGCTTGATAAAGCAATCTGATTAAGGACAAATGCAATTGGGAATGGGTTGATACACAGGCATTTTACACAGCCATGGACTAGTTACCATCGACTTGTTGACTACATATAGCCTTTTTTTTCCTTCATTTTCTCTGACAGACTCATTCAACAGTTGAACTAAATAGAATCTTCCTTCTCCAACCCTCAGTTTTTCCACATCCTTCTGGAAAGTCAAAAGCAACCCCCTAACTTTATTAGTATATTTCAAGGCTTCCTGGAAACAGCCAGAAAATAAGCTTTCAAAATAGCTTCTGCAGGAAGAATGCTATTACTACTGTGGCATGGGTTTTGGGTTGCTTGGTTTTTCTTTCACATTAGTCAATATGGACAACTATTCTAGAGTTCAGTTTGTTCCCAATAATACTCAGTAGTTCCTGGGAAATGAGTGCCCTCTTATGGCAAAGAGCAACCTAAGCCACAAGAACTGTTCCCCAAATGTGCCACGTTGAAACTTATTCTCTATAAAAATAGAGCTGCTTTTTTTTGGCTTTACAAGGCAGAGTCAACTTTTTCAGAGCCACGTCTTTTCTGCATTGTATCATTTGTAGGAGCTTTGAGACTTTATGATTAAAGAACTCTAAAACTGTAAATCAATTAAAGTTTTTATCCAACAGCTGGTTCTTGTTATTTTTATATTCCTTGTATTTTTATATATTTAATCAATGTACACGTTTTATTTTTTCCTGAAAACAAGTACTGTATTTTTCGGTGTGTAAGACACACTTCCCCCCCACCCCAAAGTGGGTGGAAATGTCTGTGCATCTTATACAGCAACTGTTACCAAAGCCCTGCCCAGCCGCCGGCCCCCACCCTTCGGCCTCTGCCTCCAGGCAATTTGCCTCCTTGCAGCAAACAGCAAACAGCCTGGTCAGCTGCAGCACAGCTTGATTTAGCACAAGCAGCTGATTGGCGGTTGGATCTGCCTCCCGGAATACCACCTATCAGCTGTTCCAGGCTGGAGGGATCGCCACCGCCCATCGCCGCCACCACCACCTATTCCTGCCACCTGGAATGAACCAAAAAGGGGCATTGGTCTTACCTGATATGCACTTTCTCGTTGGGTGGAGACAGCAGCCAGGCATGGGTTATATTCGTCTGTTCAGAGTGGAGGACTGAGCCTGTCGAAGTCTTTAAGTCCCGCCCCTGTTTCTGGGGCTTCCAGATTTTTGGTGAAGACAAAGAAACAGACTCAACGTGTTGGAAGAAAAATAAGTTAGTAAAGAAGACCAGGCTGACTTAAGAGTGGGGCTGGCTGCTGTCTCCACCCAACGAGAAGGTATGTATCAAGTAAGACCAACGCCCCTTCTCCATAATGGTGGAGACAGCAGCCAGGCATGGGACATACTAAAGCTTACTGTCCCCAATTACAGGTGGGCCCCAGTCTGGTCAGAAGACCCCCTTGTGGAATGAAGCCATTGCACAACCCTTCGCTCAAATGCCACCTCAGCTGAGGCAAATTGGTCCAATTTATAGTGCCAAATAAAGGGCAAAAGGGAAGTCCAGGATGCCGCCCTGCAGATTTCAGTCAATGATGCTTGTGTGGCAATGCTGCGAGTCGAATGCGTCGTCATGTGATCAGGCTTTGGGAGAGAGCACAGCTCATAAGCCTTGGCGATAGTCTGGTGAATCCACCTGCCAATGATGGAAGGGGTGACTTGGAACCTAAAGAGACTGGAATAAAAGACACAAACAAAGACTCCATTCTACATAAGTCAGCAGTTGTGCCAATGTTTTCCAAGGGGTGGGCAGGTTTGGGACAAAAATTGGGGCGGACCATCTCCTGCATCCTATGAAAGGGGATGTTGACCTTCGGAATGAAGGAAGGCTCTAGATGAAGCACCACATGATCAGGGTGGAACACGCAGAGGTCACTTAGTACTGAAAGGGTGGAAATCTCTGAAATCCGCCTGGCAGACTAATTGCGACCTTACAAGACAATAGGCGATCTTACAAGACAATAGGCTGAGGCTGGTAGTCTGCAAGGGCTCATACAGGGCATCCGTAAGGGAGTTCAGTTTAATAGTCAGGTCCCAAGTCGGATATCTCTGGATCACAGGGGGACATAAATGCATGGCACCCTTCAGAAACCTCTGCATGGTGGGAAGCTGAGACAAGGACGTAAGGGACCCACAAGTCAGGACAGAGGAAAGAGCTGCCACTTGTCTCCTAATGGTGTTTAGCAATAGCCACTATCTAGTCCGTCCTGGAGAAACTCCAGGATCTGGGCTATTGAGGCCTGGAGGGGAGAGAAACCCACATGGTCACACCAGGTATAAAATGCCCGCCAAGTGGCAGAATAAATGCGTTCCATGGAATCCCTTCAAGAAGCCTGAATGGTCCAGATGACTCTGGAAGAAAGGTGGTCCCCACTCAGGACGCACTGCTCAAGCACCAGGCAGTCAGTTGGCGCCACTGAGGGTCCGGATGGACCAACGCCCCCTGGCAGAGTGAAGCGATGCCCTGAGGTCGGCAAACCAAGCCCTCCAGGGACAATGAGGGGTGCCTCATGGTCACATTGTTGGTAAGCACCAGCACATGGGTGTCTCTGACCAACCACCGAAAGAGACAAAGGGCTAAATAAACCACCCATAGCTCCAGCCAATTGATGCGCCATTGTAAGTCTCGGTTGGACCATCTGCCCTGGACCACCTGCAATTGGATGTGCACCCCCCAACCGACCAGGCTGGTGTCCATCGTCAGCACCAGACGCTGAGGCTTGTGGAAGAGCCAACCCCTGGACAAAGCTGGAGACCTCCACCAGGTGAGAGACCTGGACCTTGGCTGGAGAAGTGCCTTTTCCTGCCTTCTGAAAGGGCAAAAGGAACCATTGGAGGTCTCACATATGAAGGCAAGTTCAAGGAACAATATGAATGGTCGATATCATTTTACCCAGGAGCGTGGACAGTAATGTCAAGGGGATCCTACGTTCTGTCTGGACCCTGGTAGCTAACTCCAGGTTGGCCTCTCATTCTGGAGACAAGTAGACCATCCCCTCCAGGGAATCTATCAAAGCCCCAAGATGGGGAATCTGAGTAGAATGGGTCAAATGGCTTTTTTCCCTGTTAACTGAGAAGCCATGATCCTCAAGGCAGCTAGTAGTTACTTGGAGATCCTCTATGGACATATCTTTAGAAGAGGACTGGATTAAAATATCCAAGTAACATTGGACCCGGACAGGGATAGAGCGGACCTGGGCCACCAAGGTGGCTAGCACCTTAATAAAGGTGTGGGGAGGGGGGGTGGAAAAAAGCCCAAAGGGAAAAGCACGGCATTGATAGTGTTTACCGGTGTAACAAAACCTGAGAAATTTACAATGGAGCAAAAAAACAGGAATGTGTAAATAAGCCTTTAGAGGTGAGGGGGTCACCCTTCCTGACACCAGCTAAAATAGATTGCAAAGACTGCATCTTAAACCTTTTATACACTATGTATTGGTTCAGCCTTTTAAGACCAAGAATGGGTCTCCATCCACCCAAGGATTTAGGAATGAGAAATAGAAGGAGTAAAACCCCTACCCTGGCTGATCCTCCACACTTGCTGGATAGCTCTAATGTCCAGAAAGTGTTGCACAGCCAAATCCATGAGAATCTTTTTGTTCCTATCCTTGGAAACAGGGCAACAGGTAAAGAACCTTGGGGGAGTAGAGAGGAATTCAAGGGATAGGCCAGATCTTACCATATCCCTGACCCATTTGTCTGACATAATTGTGTCCCATCGGTTGGCAAAGAGAACTAATCTACCCCTGATGGGCAGGTCAGACTTAGAGTTAGTGGTGGTGGTGTAATGAACAACTTCCTCCCCCTTGAAAGGGCCGTTTGACCGAGAACATCCTACCATGAGGGGGCCTGTCTTGGTGACCCTGCTGCCTAGGCCCGAACGAACCTTGAGCCTGGGAGGTTCCAACCCCCCACTCAGATCCCCAGACAGGAGGCCTTCGGAAAAGGGGACAAAACCTAAATTTGCCTCGTCGTTGAGACATATGTTTGTCCTTTGTCTCCACCAGCAAAGGCTCCAAAGCCAGTCCAAATAATTTATCCCCCATAAAGGAGGCAGATGGAGGTGCCACTTCTGATGGGCGTTTGCCTGCCAATGCTGAAGCCAAAGCAGGTGGCATGCAGCGACCGCAGAGGCCATAGATTTGGAGGCAAACGAGGCCGAATTAAGGGTAACAGAGAACTGGACTGCAGCAATGATTTTGTTAAGGTCCTGCTGCAGTCTGGTGTCCTCTGCTGGCAATTTTTCCTGGAGCTGCCGCAACCAGAGCAAAGTTGCCCTATTAAAAAATGACACTGTGGTGGAGGATCGAATTGCCCAGGCTGCTCCCTGGTGGGCCCATTGAAGGGACTGGTCTGATCGGCATTCCTCCAGGTGGAGCCCTTCATCCAGTTCCCCCAGATTAGAAGTGTTGGGCAATAATGCCACTATCGGGGCATCCACTGATGGGACCCGGAGCAGCATTGCCAAATCTTGTGCGACGTTGTAGAAACACTTGTGAGCTGAAGACAGTAGCGGAGCCGATCCCGGCAAACCCACTGTCACTGGACAATGTCAAGGAAAAGTCGCGGTGCAGGAACCGCGTCAACCGTCTTATCAGGCTCAGCAAACAGAAGATCCAAGACCTCTCAGGAAGACGAGGGCCCGTTGATTGTAGAAGATGGGCCGAGGCGTGCTGTATTAGTCACCTTGAACAACAAGGACTTAAAGATATTAGGAGGAAACAAAGCCGTAAATGCCAGTTGTTCTGGCAACAACCCTTCATCGTCTGAAAGATCCAGGTCCCGATGGTCTCCTTCCTCGATGAAAGATGGATGGCTACCATGAGAGTGTGCCGGGAATCCCGGATACTGGAACGAGAGGAGGCCATGGTCATCAGGCAATTCAGAGGCAAAGGACAACTCAGAGCCCGCTCTGCTGTGTTATTGAAAATCAGCAAGGGATCGTTGAATGGCCCTGGTGACCAACTCCTAAAAATTGCTCGGGAGCAGAAACCCCATATCCTGTGAAGAACCGACTGGTATGTCCATGACCTTAGCTGCAGCTACAGAGGCCTGAGAAGGAGCCCGGATAGGAACCACGTTATCAATGGCCTGTTGTGTCTGGGAAGGGCCAGAACCCCACAGTTCAGAAGGCAAAACTGTCAAGGGGCAGTCCCAGAGCGACACCTGATCTGGCGTGACTGATGGAACACGATCACGGGCTGTCGGTTCAATTGAAGTGCTGTGGGTAACCTTGAGGGCAGATGCAGTAACAGCTTTAGAAACGGCTCTGTAGCAGATCTTTTGCAGGGCTCGGTCCCACCTTATTTCATCTTTAAGGGATGCTGTATTATGGTGAGTCGCCTTCTGTTTGGCGAGAGGTGATTGTGCCCTCTGCAACCTGCATTGTGAAGTCAGAAACAGATGGCACTGGATCTGAGTCCATTGGAGCCAGCGCAGTGTTTATTGCTGCCTCAGCCTTACGGCCAGTGGTGGGTTGCTTCCGGTTCGGTTCAGTCCGGTTCATGCGAATAGGTAGCGGTAACGCTGTGATGTCACTGAACCGGTTCTATGCATCCTGGACCTGCCCCCCCGTGCACCCGTACATACCGATCCGTGCATGGAGCGTGCTTGCGCACATGCGCAGGAAGCTTTTTTTGAGGTTTTTCCATGAAAAAAAGCTTCTGCGCATGTGTGGGAGTGCCCGTTCGGCGCACGCACACCGGACACGCACGAAGTGTGTGCACCTTTAGAACCAGTAGTGGAGGTAAGTAGAACCCACCCCTGCTTACGACCATGTTTGGAATTTGCCAAAGCCTTAGGCATGGCCAAGGTAGGCAGCCAACCAGAAGTGCCAATGGAGACCATGACTAAGCAGAGGGCTTTCCTGAGACCTGTAATGTAAAGGTCTCTCCTTTTTTGTTTTTTTGTTTTTTAAATTAGAGAAAAATAACCCGCACAGTCTGAGCCCTATTGTCCCTGCGGGTAATCCTCATGCTGAAGAGAGCAGCATAATCTGCAAAATGGCTGGCTGAAATAATAGCCTTGACTGACAAATAGGCAGCCAATTAACAGAGACAGGTCTGACTGGCAAGCAGTGAGCAAAAACGCAAGGTCCCTGCAGGAAAAGCTGCACAATGTCCAATTCCTTGTTGACCAGCAGCAGGAATTTCAAGCTCCAGGAGGCACAGAAACAGGCAGAAGTCTGACAGCTATTCAAAAAGTACGCAAACTGCGCGGCTCCAGCCAGCAACACCAGGAATGCAAAGTGCTCAAAATGGCGGCCTGCCAATAAATATTTGAGCGCAAAGCTCGAATGGTGGCCCGAAGCGCACAAAGAGCTCATCGCTGGGACAGAAGGCGGCTGTGAGGTTGGTCCGCCAAACCAAGGATGTGGACTGATGCCAGGAATGCAGGTAGGCATTTTGGGAACGTGAAGCTCCTCCAGCTATGTAAAGTCAGGTGGCTCTCTCCGATAACGATGAGGACAAAATGGCTGCCCAACAGCCCTTTCAGGAGCGCGAAACTCTACCACTCACTTGGCTGCAGTTGCTAGTATTTCAGGGGGAGCGTAAAGCTCCATAACCCCCAGAGCGCCTGCAGTTTAACAGAGGCCAAAGACAAGTATAGAAAGGGTCTGACAGGGGCTGGGTGGCTGTCAAAACTGAGAGAGTCATAGCTCTGTCAAAGGAACAAGCTAAATTCACAAAAATCGAAGATAGCCTGTTACTCACAGTCCTTGAAGAAGTCCAATAAGGGGGGGGGGGGAATGGGAAAGGAGAAAATGCTTCAAGGGGACACAGCAACCAGAACAAAGTGACAGAAAATTCCAACACTGAGCCAAAAGCTGGGAGCCCCAGCAATAGGGGTGGGACTTAAAGACTTTGACAGGCTCAGTCCTCCAATCTGAACAGACAAGTACATCCCATGCCTGGCTGACAACACCATCACTATGGAGAACGGGGTGCACGGAGGTGGCAATAGGCGGCAGCAGCGACTGTGGCAATGGGCTGTGGTGATCCCCACAGCTTGGAACAGCTGATAGTGGTATTCCAGGAGGCAGATCTAACCAACAATCAACTGCTCATGCTAAATCAAGCTGTGCTGCAGCTGACCAGGCTGTTTGCTGTTTGCTGTAAGGAGGTAAATTGCCTGGAGACAGAGGCCGAAGCACTGAAAAAAGTGACTTATGACTGTTTTTCACACTTACAACCATTGCGGCATCGCCATGGTCATGTGATAAAAATTCGGACACTTTGCAATATTTATTTATTTATATTTATGACGCTGTAGTGTCCTGGGATTACCTTTTATAACTTTCTGACAAGCAAATGGGAAGCCAGATTCACTTAACAACCGTGTTACTAACTTAACAACTGAGGGGTCCTTGTTGCTCTCTGAGCTTGCTTGTTTTCTTGCAGATGTTTCATTACCCAAATGAGGTAACATCATCGTCATGTCAATCCTGAGCTACAAATATTCTCCTTTATTAGTAACTTAATAAGTGCAGGAATTCACTTCGCAACTATGGCAAGAAAGATCATAACATGGGACAAAACTCACTTAAAAAATGTCTCACTTAGCAAGCAAGAGAATTTTTGGACTCAGTTGTGGTCATAAGTCAAGGACTACCTATATACAAGCAGAAAGAGGGGGAAAAATGTTTATTTTGTAATGAAACATGACATTCCTCCACTAGAGGGTGCTTAGTTAACAAAAGTTTAAGCAATGTCACCCAGAAGAGCTTACATGGGAAGGAGCAGCACATATAAACAAACAACACTCATAAAGTGCTTCAGGAAACGTGCCAAGGAAGCATCTGTCTCTGTTCTATTGGCCATAGATTCAAAGGCAGACCTAAAACACCTTTTCTTTTAAAATGCAGTCAGGCGGACAGGCGGGCTGGCAGGAACAGCTGAAACTTCAAACCTTTAGTACAGAAATCCTCTTGCTTCTAATTTAGAAATCTGAAGACAGCCTTCTCTAACCCGATGTTAGAAGCTGTGGATTAGAATGTCGAGACGGCCATGATAGCTGGGAATTCTGAGGACTTTAAGACCTTATTAGACTTCTTAAGTTAATTACATCAATAATTATAATCAAGGATAATACTGTTTTATTGCCTTTAGGCATAATGTGCATTCACTTACAAAAATGTCTTTAAATATATCATAAACAATCACTTAATTCATATAAATCAAGGAGAGCTAGTTGAAACTTGAACTGCTATTTCACAGGTTGTAATACCTTTTCTACAATACCCGTTGCAAATTATTTTTTATTGTGCTGCATCTTTTTGTGTAGAATAGAACATAGAAAAGAATGTTCTTCAGCTCATGCATATGTGAACAGCATTGCAATTCCATAATAGTAGTAAATTTAAGGAAAGTGTAGAGGAGCATGGAGATAACCTTAAGGAAGGAAGGAATGCACCAACCGTTTTGGGAAAGTAACAATAATTCAGTCCTGGTAAATGAGAAGGCATCAGAAAGTAAATGAAAATAACTCAGTCTTGATTCTGATTGGTATGAGAGTGGGCAGAGGGATATTTTGGAAAGTTTTCAACATTCTTTTACTATATTCTGTAACACAAATGAATTAATTCCTGATAGCCTTGCTGTTTCCTGATCTTGCCTACTTCAATGCATTTTTGATGAGAATGCAATAAAATTGATTGAAGTAAGCTAAGTCATACCAGGTTGCCATTTTTAAATAATGTGAAAATATCTGCTTTCTCAACGGTATGGATTAAAAAGGATTAAAAACTAGGCTGAAGGAAGCATATTGCTGGGATATGGCAGGTTGACAAATTAAATCTGAAAAAGTCATATTCTGTAAAACATTTTTTACATTTAAATACAACAGATTGGGAATAGACTATTAATTAGTCATAGCCATCTATACAGGCAGGAACTCATCTAAACCATTTCAATATGGATTAAATAGCCTTCAAATACTGATTAACATTGCCTATAGAGAATTCAAATGAGCTTACACTGAATCAGATACGGCTAGATTCAAAGTTATTATTTGTTCAATAAGGCATGAGAAAATCTAGATGATAAGATATAATTATTGTTAAAGTAAATTCATCTGCAACAGAAGAGTGGGTGTTTCAAAAGTATAATTTGTTTGACTCACAATTATGTTTAACATTAGAATGCTCCATCCACACACAGAGTCACCTGTGTCCCATCAGATCTCTTTTATGGTTACAGAAAACTTAGTCATATTAGGAGTTTCCAATGAAATTAGTTAAAAGCTTTGAAATCTTATTAATGAAAATAAAAAATCAGATTGAGAGAAAGCATAGCAACTATTTTTGTATCAAACAGATCAACCTGGTATTTGGAATTTAAAGGCTATTTATGAGCATTCATATTTATTGAATAATACAATTATCTTCTACATGTTCCCATACAATTCTTAAAGTCCTGTTTATGATTGAATTTTGCATTTATTTTCCATTTTAAAAAAAAACAACAACCCAATCTGGAACAGATTCAAAATGCCCATCTTATCAACAAATATGAGCCTTGTTACTTAAACAGAAAGTTGCTTATTCAAATTATAATACAATAATTCAAAACTTGTGACTTGTTTCAGTAATTTGCAATACATATGTTTATTAGATTTTTTAAAAACAAATCTACAGATAGTTCTTGCTTTATAAGCCTAACTGGAACTAGCAAGTCTCTTCTAAGCAAACAGGTCACTAAGTTGGAAATCACAGCTGGAAAGAGACAAGACTACTCAGTTTCATAAGTTCAACTTTAGTTTGCTTCCTAATCACTTTCTCATCCTTTGGAATGCTCAAGTGATTGCTGACAATTTTTATACATCAAAAGCAATGCAATTGTGATGCAGCTTAGGGATGGGAACCGTAGGTGTGCTTGGCAAACAGCTTACTCTCTTCCTTTGCAACTGTGAATGGTCAGGCAAAGGAGAGATTGCCCACAAAAATTGCTTACTAAAGAGATTTCAAGAGAGTACTATAAGCTTTTGCATAGTGCACCCATGGTTCCCTAGTCCTGGGCTATGCATCAAAAGCACTGCAGTGTGATTGCACTGCTTTTGATGCATAGAAGAACAAACAGCTTACTTTCTTGCAATCCCTTTCTCTTCTATCTCTGATTGGGGAGTTACTGCCATCATCCCTATCCAGCTTTTCTGCTAATATTAACCATTTATTTTTAATTAATATCCAGCTCACTGGATTATATGGATGAATCAAGGACAACAGGGCCGTACATTTTACATTATCATTCAAAAGCTTTTTCACGCTAGAGTTCATTCTTGAGCTATAAACTAAGGTTTCTTTTAACAAACATAAATTATAAGATGACTGCTTACTTTTCATAAATTCACATCAAAAAGTATGGATTATATTGACAAAACTTTTTACAATCACTTGGCCAATAAAACTTGCTTCCTAGATTATTCTTCCAAGAAAAATCAACTGCAAATGATTTTATTCAATTAGTATTAATCTTTAGGTTACAAATTTACACTTTACACTGAACATTTCCTTCTCCCTCAGAAATACTTGTTGGCCACCTGCCTACTATATTCTTTAGCAGTTTTTTGTGCCTCTTGATTTATTTTACCTTTTTGCAAAATAGGCTGTAAAGTGGAACAGATGACATCCTCTTTGCCATAGCAACAGAGTAATTACTCACTTCCTCATTCATGCCTTGGGTTTTCTAAGTCTAATATCACTGTGATCACCACAATCATGTTGGCATGTGACTTCCTCTTTTGCCCTCACTCAAAGAAAGCTCTGAGAGGCACTGTCTGCCATGGTCTACTTCCAATAGCTCTTCTAGCTATAGCAATTCAAAAACCCACCAAGGGGAAGATGAACGGCTTTTCCCTTTTTTCCACAATGTGGGAGATAATTGTTCTAAAACCTGTAAAGTGGGATAATCACAAATCCCAATAAAACATTATTACAACAGAAGCCAACACACAATCATGATATTAATAATAATCCACTTAATAAAATGATTCTTACCTGACTGTCTCTTCCTGGGTATCCATAACTGGAAGTCAGAGGCTCATTCTGAAATAAAGCAAAGATTATACTTTGTGAAACCATAAAAGGCTATCTATCCAGAATACCTGAAAATATTCTAATATGAAATGAAAAGAGGTAGGAACAAATGATTATATAGTTGATTTATAGGTCACCTGAATAAGTTATAAAGGTTCTAGATAATATCTTTTCCACATTCATATCTGTGACACAGTATTCTGCAAGAATGGTTATTCCCTACCTGGATTCTTGCAGGGTTGGAGAGAATGAATTCAAATAGTAAGACATTTTGCCAAGGTAAAGCTTCAAAAATTAATTATAAAATATAAGTAGGAAATTATCAGACATAATACATTATGTCTTATTTAATTCAAGAATTTAATAATTTGAAATATTATTTAACAAAAATTAACAGGTCACGTGAAGATTTAAATATTTAATCTGAGCTAGAGAATTCTGTAAGCATGCTGCATTCTTGTCAGCTCCCTAAAGTAACATTTCAGGTATAAAGTCATACAGAGAAAGCAGGGTTTTTTTTTATATTATGCTTTTCTAATCTCTTTTTTTATAAATAAAAGGTTTTTATTTTGGCAACTTGTGCTGTCTAATTATTTCAGGAAGTGAGCAGGGATAAGCGCACATATTGCTAAATATAGAATCAAACGTCAGATTGATTTTTTACATAAGAGGTTTATTTCTTCTTCTTTTTGTAATGTAACAATTTTATCACAGTAGCTCCATTAATAGCAGAACAAGAAATAAAACTACACTGCTCTGGGTCTGCTAGAAGAAATAGCAGTATACAAACACAAATAAGTATAATTATAAATTACTCAGTATTATAGAGGTTGTCTCCATTAATCTTTCAAATACCCATATTTATCTCTAAATCACTTCTTAACACAAAATAATAATAGCAAAAATAGCAAAGAGGCACCACTTATTTTTAAGACTAGCTTTGCATACAATGGAAATTTCTATTATTGAGTATATTCCCATTTGGTAAACTACAATGTAATGTTCAGTGACATCTACATTTGAGTTTACTGACAATATCAAGCAATCACTGGATATTGAAGCAGCAAATAAAATATTCTTCATGATCGATTTTAGACAGCTGAGGTACTCAAACATTTGCTTGATGAAGAAATGACTAGAAGCAAGACAAAACGTTGAGCATCTTTATATGAAGAATTAAAAGCAGAAAGGTATTAATATAATTTAAAACCCACACTGTTTTCCATAAATGGATGTCTCTCCCATAGTTCCCAATCTTTGTACCATAACAATAATTAAATCTCACTTTCTATAGAGAGGGGGAGAACTTGCAGGCAGCCCTGGCATTTCCCCAGGAGGTAACTGGTGCTACTAATTTTACAGGTCAACAACTTGCTGGTGTCTCTTATTGAATAATTATTCTCTGCAGAAATTGCTATAATGGAAAACTCAAGGACAGAAGCTGAAAAACTGTTACTAAGAGTTGGGACAACAGCCTAATATCTGTTATATGAAATACAGAGACAACTGAGGTTAGGAAGTAAGAGATCCAAATAAAAAGTGGAATTAAGCAGGACATAATTTAGTTTTATGTACTGCATCTACAGTACATAAAAAAGTAACTTTCACCAGTTTGTTCTTCTTCCCAGAACAGATGGATCTCCAACCTTAATTGTTCTAGCTTGTGACACTACACCTAATTTCAATATTCCTTTGTCTCATTAGTCAATTCCTGATTATTAAAAGCATACAAATAACCACTGACAGATCAATTAACACAGAAAGTCCTTACTATTATTAGTATTATCCTTACTATTATCCTTACCTTATTAACAAAACCAGATTTACTATTAGTATCCCTGTATATTGAATACATATGAAAAAGGGTATTTTCAATTTGCAATGTACACATAATTTTATATTGTACAAAAAGCTTTCATATGAGATTTATATATTAGGTAAAGGTTCCCCTCATACAATTGTGCTAGTCATCCACGACTCTAGGAGCCGGTGCTCATCTCCGTTTCAAAGCTGAAGAGCCAGCGTTGTCCAAAGACGTCTCCGTGGTCATGTGGCCGGCATGACTAAATGCCAAAGGCTCACGGAACGCTGTTACCTTCCCACCAAAGGTGGTCCCTATTTTTCTACTTGCATTTTTTACGTGCTTTTGAACTGTTAGGCTGACAGAAGCTAGGACAAGTAACAGGAGCTCACCCTGTTACATGGCACTAGGGATTCGAACTACTGAACTGGTGACCTTTCTATCGACAAGCTCAGCATCTTAGCCACTGAGCCACCATGTCCCTTCCATTTATATATTATACAGTACTAAGAAAGTACTTTTACATTTTCACACACTTCTCGGTGTGTGTGTTTGCTTATGCAGTGCGTTTGCTTATGCAGAAGTGATTTTTTTTTAAAGAAAGTATTTGGAGTATTTTTTATAGAATCATAATCCAAATCTGCATGTGGGTGTGGATGTAATCTTTCTGCCATGCATTAATTTCAACAGAATGTATATATGTATGTTTCAATCCAGATGGACTAGCTGTGAAAACAAATATTTCCTGAAAACAAAATAGGGACAATAAATTGTATTCAATTTATCCGACAGATAAGTAGCTATACATCTTTGCTATGCAATTATTCCAGATTTTGATGCACAGCATGCACCTAAAGTTGAATAATAAATAGAAAAAGTAGTTAATTAGTTTTCAAACTTCATTTTTAGTTCTCTGAAAATCTGCAATCGGGCACAGATGTTACTCAGTTTGTCTGGCTTTACTGACTTCCCCCTAAATACATAAGAACTAGGTTCCTAGGTCTTATTAAGGAACACCAAGGAGGTATCATGGATGAACACTGTGATTGCATAGAGGTATTCCTACAACATGCCCCAGAAACCTTAATCATGCACAGGAATTTGTAAGCAGCCATTCCAAACATTAAAATCCAATACTCTTAACTTTCCATGTGAAATGCATACTCCAGTATAAGCAAAGCCATGTACTCTATTTAAGAATTGTTATATTTTTATTCACTCTTTTATTCATTTTTATCACTCTCAGTTAATGTTCCAGGCTGCAAATTTACTACAGCATAACATAAATGTAACTGTAACATATTCAAACTAGAACCAGTGGTGAAATCCAATTTTTTTTACTACTGGTTCTGTGGGCATGGCTTGGTGGGTGTGGCTTGGCTTGGCGGGCATGGCTTGGTGGTCATGGCAGGGGAAGGATACTGCAAAATCTCCATTCCCACCCCACTCCAGGGAAAGGATACTGCAAAATCTCCATTCC
>JANHFM010001773.1:129179-140616 GCA_032468115.1 Grayia smithii | reverse complement strand
GCAGGGGAAGGATACTGCAAAATCTCCATTCCCACCCCACTCCAGGGAAAGGATACTGCAAAATCTCCATTCCCACCTCACTCCAGGGGAAGATACTGTAAAATCCCCATTCCCGCCCCACTCCTGGGGGAAGGATATTGCAAAATCCCCATTCCCACCCCAGTCTGGGGCCAGCCAGAGGTGGTATTTGCTGGTTCTCTGAACTACTCAAAATTTCTGCTACCGGTTCTCCAGCACTTGTCAGGACCTGCTGGATTTCACCCCTGACTAGAAGTAGGAGATAACATTTGTAATGCTTCTTAAGGATCTATTCTAGAAGTTGGGAAACTACTACTAAAATTAAGTTCTGAAAATGTGTGGATC
This sequence comes from Grayia smithii, assembly GCA_032468115.1. Classification (NCBI taxonomy): domain Eukaryota; kingdom Metazoa; phylum Chordata; class Lepidosauria; order Squamata; family Grayiidae; genus Grayia; species Grayia smithii. Next base: position 140,253 of record JANHFM010001773.1, on the reverse strand, counting down.
TGTATGGTGCAATACTTAAAATCCCAAGGATAAGCCTCCAGAAGAGGAAAAAAACCCAAAATAAAATATTCATACAGTGTTGTTCTGATATACCAATAATAACACCTTTTCAGAAATTTTTGCAATTTCCTCTGTGATTATATGAATTGGCTCTACTGCTGACTAATGCCCCAGTACTATAGAGGGAACTAATGACATCACTCACTCTTCCTTCCTGGTATTCTAATCTACATTGTCTCCCTATGGCACACATCTCTAATCTCTATGGCAACCTGAGCTCCTCCATTTTAGGGGTGGGGTGGGGAGCAGAAAGTAAGATCTGAAAGTTATTATTCTAGCAGTAACAAGAACTAAATTTAGAGTTTCAAATATGGAATAGTTTGACAAATGTATATTTAACTATTTTTCTCAGAATAAAAAAAAGTACAAATACCATGTCCTTTCCCGATTAACCCAGAATTAAATAAAATCACAGTGATCTTTTCTTACATACATACCATTGCTTTAGAAATTTCTATTTAATTTTTTCCCAACAATCAGCATCTGACTGTAATCTTTTAAAAATGCACAGTTGGAAGTGGAAAAAAAATAGCCATAGCAATAGCACTTAAAACTTATATACCACTTCATAGTGTTTTATATAGCACTCTCTATGTGGTTTAGAGTTAGCATATTGCCCCAAGGCTGAGTCAACCTTGAGCCGGTCAGGATCAAACTCCCAGAAGTGGGCAGAGTTAGCCTGCAATATTGCATTTTAAAACACCAAATCAAACAAATGCATAGTGTATATGAATATATTCCTATCCAATTATATAGCTGGAAAGCCTGCTTTAACATTTTTTGTATTTAAGAGATGCACTAAAATTCCAGAGCAGATATACAGTTGATGCTGAAACGATATTCCACACAAAATATAATATAGTGAGATACACCATCAGTTCAGCTGAGTATCTAGATTTCATGCATGTATCTAGCAACAAAGTGTCAACTTTAATTAGTTGATCTATATGCCATCTATAAAGATGACACAAGTGTATGAGAGAAAAGGAGTAAATTAAAATGTAAGTAAATTAAAAGATACAAAATCAGTTCGGTGCAGCAAAAAACCCAAACAAATCTAATCAAGATAATTTTCTTCTCACATCAAAAAAAATGGCATGCACAGTAGCTAAATATTGTGCATAATGCAAACAATATAAAGAAACAAAATCCCCAACTGTTTTTATCATGGAACTTTAACCCTTCTCTCCTAAACTGCAGTTACAGTTGCTGAAGACACTGCACATATGCCTTCCAGAGCATGTATTAATCACAAAACCATCTAACACCAGCTGTCCTAATGCTTAACTCTGGGTTGGAAAACTCTTTGAAGAAGGATGCTTGTAATTTGGGGTTCCACCTAGACTAACGTCTATTTCTAGATAAGCAACTGAAAGTTGTGCCAAGGGGCTTTTGTTCAGCTTCATCTGGTGCACCAGTTTCAGCAGTTCCTGGAGCATGAAGGCCTGGCAATAGGCACCCATACTCTTACCATCTCTCAGCTTGATTACTGCAGTGACTTTAACATTAGCCTATATTTGAAAACTGCCAGAAGCAGCAGTTGGTTCAGTTGCCCATTCTTGTGTAAGAACCAGCAGCAACGTATAAAACCAGTTTTTGAGATAGCTTTCAATGGGTTTCTGAATACAGTTCGAAGTGCTGGTTTTAACTTGTAAAGTATCTTAAGGTGTGGTATCTAGATATCTGTAAGCTTGCCTGCTTCAGATAGAACAATATCTGGCTTGTTCATCTGCAAATGTCCCCCACAGAAAATTGATTAAGTATGGTGTTTGTTCAGAAATGCCCTGGGAATCCTTATGGAACTGGCAAGATAGAGATACTGTAAATCAGGGGTGTCAAACTGGATTTCTCCTCTGCGGGCTGGCGGTGGTGGTGGGGGGGAGGATGGGACGGACGCCTCCTGCAGCAACCTGCCGGCCAAAACGGGCCAAAAATAGGATGAAAACAAGCAGTGGGGGGTCCCCATGTGGGCTGTTTTCAGCCAGCAGAGGCACTGAGGGCCGGTCCTTTGATATTTCCAGGCCCGCCCCACGGGCCAAATTTAAACATCGCATGGGCCGGATCCAGCCCAGGGGCCTTGAGTTTGACACCCCTGCTGTAAATAATGTTGAGAACTTAGAAGCTAATTTTTGCTCTTCAGCACATCACCAAGAAAAGCACGAATGTGAAAAAGTTTATTATATGTTGGTTGATTTAATAAAAGTGCATTACAATGTTAATTGACTCAACCATGGAATGGTCTGCACAAAAATAAAGTTGGAGGTTGGTTACTGAATGCTGTAATAAGAGTTTTATGATGGAAGTAAAACATATGGCAGAATAAACGTAGTGCTTAGCAAATGGTTCAACACCGAGCAGGGAATAAGACAGATAGATATAGTATGTAGAATCCCTTCAGTTGTTTAATGAATGTATTCTATGAATAAATGTATAGAGAATGCCTATATGATATTACAGATGTATTGGTGTGGGGATATGAATGTACGTAAAATTTTGTACATAGACAATCCTATAATGTTGACTGGGAATGTGAATAATTTGCAGCAAATGTTAAATAATTCTTCAAAGTATGCTTTCTACTATTGCACATCACCATGATCCCAGAAGCATGCAGCTATACTAACATATTCCAGATTGATGCTACATATGTGCTCACAGATTCCCCAGATCATATTTTGCCTTTTGAGCCTATACACAACACTTGTATATATGTTTGTACTTTTCATTTAAATCGGATTTTTAAAATTTTTATCAAATTTATTTTAATAAAATGCTTTTGGAATAAAAATCTATCTAAAAGTAGTTTTCTATTTAAGATACATTAATAATTTAGTTTATTCAGCATGAATTGGAGCTTAGTTATATAGCATGATGCTGTATTATCTGCAATATTGGGACTGTCGGTGAGTCAACAGCAGGTCAGAGGAGGAGATGCTGTGGGACAGAGTTGACAGTTGCTCTTTAAAAATTATGATTTAAATCGAGTTGATTTAAATCAACTCGATTTAAATCAAATCTACCCTGAAGCTATTCCTTTTGGCAAGAATGGAATACAAGAGAAATCTTTTCCTAGATTCCCATCCAAACCTTTCAAGGGCTTGGGGCCTTTGATTGTGGGCAGCCTTTAAGAACTAGATATCGATCTTTGGAACTCAACTCCCAGAATTCTCAGCAATGATTATTGTGCCTGGAGAATAACTACAAGCCAAAATTCACAAAACTGGAAGTTAACTGCAGGGTGAAAGATGATGTAAGATTAAACAAAAAATATTAGGAAATGAGGCAAATAAACAAGCATAGTCTGGGGGCTTATTTTAATATTATTACAGTGCAATTCTATATTTGCAAGATAGCTTTCATTAAAGCTTCATGGGAGTCAAACAATGCGATTATCAAAGTTTTGTCTGATCCCCATCATGCTCACAATCCATTAGGAATATCAACTAACAGATTTTCTGACTTGGGTTAATTTAAAACATTAATTTAGGTTTTTTTCCCATCTTCTAGGAACCACTTTTCCATGACCAGCTGCTGTACATTATAGAATGCTTACCTAAACAAATCACAAAGAAGTGTCCAAATCACTTGCAAGAAATGTTGTTAAGGTACAGTGCAAATTTCATGAGAAAAGATCCATACGATTGGGCTGGCCTGCCTATATGACTTTCACTTTAAAATCCACTTAAAAACAATGTGGCAGCTGGTCACAGATAAGCAGCTTCTATGGTATATAGGATTTTAGATTTATTTTAATGACTCATCTCACTGACCAAATAGCCTACGTGCATTCAACTTTACTTCATATACAATAGTCCTTCTAAAGTAAACATTTTTAATAAATGGCTTTAAAATTTTAAGAGTTCACACACACACACACACAAGAGAGAGGATGAAAAGCTAAGGGTGAAAAGCTAAAACACTGCAGAGAAATTAGTACTGTATTCCTCCAAACAGGAAGAAGGAAAGCTCCATGAGAGCTGCAGCAGCAAGGGCTGGCTTTGATTAAATGTCTCTGATTGTGGGCTGCACAGGAAACACTCCAGAGGCCCACTCAGTCAGCACCACCCGACACACACTGGCAATCTTTGTGCTCTAGCAACAACATCTGGAATCAGTTAAAAACCAAACAGTTTTTTGGTCTCTTCCCCCAAACCACTAATTCTTTTAAGAGCAGAGTGTCTGACCCTTTCCATCCCTCCTGGAAAGCAGCTTTTTCCTTGCAGCTCAAACAAAGAGTTTTATAAGAGAACCACACCCTGCGCTGCTTTTGAGTAGTTCAATGGTCTTCGGTTCCCAAGGATTGTCATGAGAGCTTTCCTTTCCTCTCATCACAAATGAAGTCAGTAGAATAGGTAAACGGTATCATCTGATTTGCATTTTCTCTTTTCTTATTTTCTACCAAAATAGTGATGCACCACTAAATATGTATTTATAGTGCAGGGTATTGTCTCCTACGTCATATTTACAAGCTGCCCAAGCTCAAAATAACATGTGTTACTATGGAACTGTTACTATGGGGTTGTTCAACTACAATGAAAAAGGAAACTTGTTGTATTTTATGTATAGATACTTACAAATTTCTTACAGGAATGTAAATACCTCTTTTCCATAAATTAGATCAGGCCTTTTCCCTAACACAAAAGGCACCAGAACCTTGTGTCTCCATGATGCCATGGAACTTGTGATAATTAGCTCCTAGTCCAGGAGGTGCTACCAAAAATGTCTGCAGTTTTTCCTCTGAAGCGCAGAGGAGAAAATTTCCCACTGGTGGAATTTCCTGCTTCCTCAGATGTCCTCTTATTATTTCCCCACTCTTTCCTGCACCCAAAGAACCATCATGCCTTGCTACCATTCCCTTATTATCCCTGTTTGCTTCAAGTTGTGATAAGCTCACACACAATAAGCTATTTGGGGATGTGGATATTTTGCCTTTACACAAAAAGAAATGAAAATATCATGTAAGGGTGAGGGGTAGCAATTTGTTTTTTTCTTAGAGAAAACTGGCCAAAGGAGATCAGAAGGTGGCGGAAACACGAAAAAGACTACATGAAACCAATGAGTTGTGTGCAACTGAAGAATTATAAAGTCACACAAATAATAAACAAATTCTGAGGATTTGGGGGCAAAGCTAGTCGCCATATGTTGGTAACTGAACACATAGTGTTCAACCTTGGTGAATTTTGTAGCAGACTATACTCAATTGAGGTGAGCAAATATGATGAAGAACAAATATTCAGCATTATTCTTTTAAATAATTTATTCTGCATTTTTAGGAATATCCCAGAGCTTGATTCAAAGTTGTAAGGCACCAAACTTTACTTTGACTGTTTGTTTCTTCCACTGTTCATAGACAGCAAACTTTTTCAGTGTGTAATTCAGGAAATTGCTTAAACATAACATATATTTATAGCCAAAGTTATTGTTACACAGAAAGCGGAAGGCAGGTTTTTAATGGATTCACAAAGTATCTTGTGTAATTTTCAGAAAGCAAATCTATCAATAATTTTGTTAATAATGCCGTGCTTCAAATGGTAAGATTACCAACAAACCAGTAGTGGATTCCTCTTACCTTTACTACCGGTTCGGAACTAGGAGCACGTACGCGGGGCACTTCTATGCATGCACAGAGCATCCATGATGACGTCTGGGCAGGTGGGCAGAGCCTTCCGCTGCCACCACTACAGGTTCGCCTGAACTGGGGCGAACTGGTAGAAACCCACCACTGCAACAAACCCTAAAGTTGTAGGCTAAAATGGGAAGTAAAAACAAATCCTAGAAAACAGTGGCAACTTTCCTACATACTGCTGCAAGGACATTGTATGGAAATGTCCATATAATCACCAGTTGTTCTGCTTGACTTCAGGAAGATTACAGTTATATTTTATCTCTGTAATTGTATATTATATTTAATGGAGATAGGGTTAATTTATTAAACACAATTACATATACTTGGTAAATTCCCTCTATGTATTTTAGAATGACAAAGATTCACAAATCCTCTTTAATGAAGTTTTGGAAAAGAGGCTGGGGAAAACATTTTTGGTTTTACACCTAAGCATCAGAGAGACTTCAGAGAGAGATTTTTTTAAAAAAAATCTTCCGACAACTATGGTAGCTAGGAAAGCAACAAATTACAAGAGTTCTCTCCTTTTGAGGAAAGTGAGCGACCAGAATCAGCTAAGGATACAGAAAAGTAATCTCTTGCATTTTAAATACAATATAAAGTGGTCAAGCATATAAATATAATCTAGTGGCAGTGGCCATATAAATTTGATAAATAAATTAATAAAATACTAAGAAATAACTGAGTATTATTTGCTTTTTTGACAATTTATTAGACTTTCATGTACAGTATTAGCATTCAAATTTCTTCATTTTGTTACACTGCCTCCTAAAATATTTCTTGTTCCAATACTGTGTATGTCAAAATGTTTTAAGTCATTTGCTTTCACAGAACATTTTGAACTATATATGCAGTCCCTTGTTTTATCTTGTAGCACCTCACTCCACTCTAAGAAAGGGGTTGTATACTCCATGTCTCTTTACAATGCTGCTCGTAGTTTTCTTTATATTGGAAATATGCATGATCTCGTAAGCAGAAGTAAAGTGAACAACATAGGAAATAGGAAGCCAGACTTATCAACAACAGCCAGGCCCTCAGCTAAATCATGTCAAACTCACTCTCCATTAACCTCACATAGTTAATTAGTGACGGAACCAGGTGTGCTAAGAAAAAAAGGCATTTTCATCAATTAGAGACATTGACAATCAGGAGTTTGTTGCCAAGTCACCACAATTCAGAATTTAACGATGTTGCCAATTCTGCATGGATGTGCAGATACAAATTGTTACTGTCTTTTATTTCTACCTGTGTGCATAGAAAATATTTGAAAAACACTTTCCAGTTGGAGCTCTGGAGTGTTACAGGAATCAGAACAAATAGCTTCAACTGAATCCTACAGAGGTTTAGGGAAATTCCTTATCTAGAGAAGGATTTTTCTCCCCACAACAGAGGGCAAGAAAAAGTAACAACTAGACAGATTTACCATCTTATCCATGTCTAGGCCAGTGGTGAAATCCAATTTTTTTTACTACCGGTTCTGTGGGCATGGCTTGGTGGGTGTGGCAAGAGAAGAATGCTGTAAAATCTCCATTCCCACCCCACTCAAAATTTCCACTACCAGTTCTCCAGAACCTGTCAGAACCTGCTGGATTTCACCCTGGTCTAGGCCATTAGTTTTTCTCTCCTAGGATGCGGCAGTTAATTTTTTCCTTCTTGAGGCCCTCAATGGCAAGGGATTTTCCTGTGGCAAAATGAGATACCTTCCAGAATGAAATCATTTTACATCCACTAGCATCCATCAATAGATACAGAACAGCTCATTTCAGGACTGCAAATAGTAGCTTTCTATCCTAGAAATGAGCACTGCTCACTGATGTAACTTCTGTTCAAGACATCCTAACTGCCTCTACCCTTTTACAAAGTGGGAGTTAAAATTGGTCTCTGCTCAGTTACTTAGGATGATTTAAAGAACAAATATCTCGCTGCTTTGGTTTTGCCATAAAAACTAACAAAAAGGTTTCTGCCACAGGACTCTTGAAAATTACAAACTAGTCCTTTACTGCCCTTAAGCCTATTTTGCAGCTTTCTCCATGAAGTGGGCATTTTATTTAACTTGAGAGAAAACACCAACTTGATGGCATGCAATCAATAAAAATGCTTCAGTGTGTGCAGTTATTATGAACATAAAAATCAATTTCTTTAATAAATAATCACAAGCTTTACTGGAGCCAAAGGGTTAAAAATGCAGCCCATGATACTTTACTTTTATTTGTCTATAAAATGGGAGAGATTTTCCTTTTACTGGTATTTCTGGGACTCAAAAATTAGGCTAATTCCGGTTTGGTACAACTATAACTAAAAGCATTCCAGAACCAGCTCAGGTCAGACAATAATACCGCTTTACAAAAATAGGAAGAACTACATTAAAAACCCTATAAACTCTACAGAATATATTATAATTATATTTTCTAATTATAACATAATATAATTACATTTTCTAAATGTGTATATATGGTTTCAATACCAAGGAATGCACAAGATGCCCTCATTTGTCTTGTATTTTTACAGTGAACTAGACCAGACTTCAGAATACATTGTATTGTGTTTGGACTTACCAAATTATTTGGGCATGGTTTGATTCTGTTGGACCTGAGAAAGTGGACAGGGTTCTCTGGAATATAAACTCCACCACCAATGCATGGGATACACACCCCTGCCTGGTTAAGGCTATCAAGGAGGTGTCATGTGGGTGGATCCATGCAATGGTCAATTCATCCTTGTTGGAAAGCGGTGTTCCCAACTTCTTTCAAAAGGTACTACTATGCCTTCCCCTCAAGAAAGCATCACTGGACCCAATCATTCTGGACAATTTCCAGGGAAGGTGTTTGAGAAGAGGGTGGGATTGCTCCTCAAAATGATCCTGGAAGCAGCAGATTATCTGGACTCTTTCATGTCATGTTTCAGGCCCAGATATGGGACCATATATGGGAACGGGATGGAGGTGGCGCATCCATCCTTGCTCTTTTTAATCAATCAGCGGCTTTCCATGTAATCAACCATGATAACCTTTTCAGTAGACGGAAGTTGTGGGTAGGTGGTAGTTTTGTTGGGTCCACCTCCTTCCTCTGGGGCTGCTCCCACTTGGTCTTGATGGGGAACAAGAAGTCCAGCTCATAGCCTCTGCTTTGTGGGCTTCTTTTTAACATCTACCGATAGTCCTCATCTTACAACAATTCATTTAGTGACCATTCAAAGTTGCAATGGCATTGAAAAAAAATGACTTATAACCAGTTTTCACACTTACGACCATTGCAGCATCACCACGGTTGTGTGATCACAATTCAGACATTTGGCAATTGACTCATATTTATGATGGTTGGCTGGCCATGTAGAACTTTCCCTGCAGCAAGATGCCTTGGCAACAGCAAATCTTGCCCTGATGACCACTCAAAAATACAGCTGATAGAACATGCAGTCACTAGAGTCCTGATAGATAAAACCCATCAGGCAAGAAGAATACCTCCTATTTTGGAAGTCACTGCGTTGGTTGCCAATATGTTTCCAGGCCCAATTCAAAATTATGCTTATTTCATCAAAGGCTTTCATCAAGCTATATTAGACATTTTCACTGCTAGTTACAACAGTATCGTTCCAGTCGGATTCTGCTCCTCAGGTTATTTTAACTGATGACAATGTATATTACCTGTATGTGATTTGTAATTTTTCTTGTGACTTTATTGTAGGCACCCAAAGTCCATTTGGATTGGGACAAGGTGTAAGTACTGTAAAATAAATTATGTTGCTTTGTACCAACTGCTGTATGAGCACAAACTCTTACAACCTAGGACATGTTGGAGATGCTACAGAAGTAGTGAAACAGTGACTGAATACTGTTAGGGATTGGATTGGTCAAGAGAAGTTCTGACCAGATCCCATCAAGATGACTTTGCTGTTTACCCGGATAAACCAGTGCTCTAATTTTAATTGGTTATTACTCTGGATGTGGTACCATTCTTCTGAATCCCCCACAACTGGGGGATTCTCATGGACTCGTGGTTCCTTTCAGAGAGCAGGTGGAGGTTGGGGCCAGGAGATTTCTTGTCCAACTTAAACAGGCATTCCTCTTGCAGACCCCCAAAATCAAAAAACCCTGGCCACAGTAACTTATTGTCTCATGGATAGATTAATGAGCTGTATAGGAGGCTGCAAACGACCCAAAGTCTTGGGAGCTGAGCATAATAGAACTGTGAGGAATCAATCTATCAACCATAATTAATATATCAAAAATCAGATTAGGTTTGTTTTATTAGGAGAACATGCAGTGAACAGCTGCAATTATCCAATTATGAATAAAGGGTAATAATAGTGCAAATTGAAGAACATGTATTCTTGGTAAAACATTTAGTCAAGACAGGAAAATGGATTGTAAAATTTCTACCTATTTCTTATTAATACTATTATTATTTCTACTAAAACAGTGAATATGTGATTGTTCTGAATAATAAATGTTCATCAAAAGAAGCAATAAAATAGTTGTGTATCAAAATGTTATTTTACCCAGTGCTACATGTAGGTAAAATTAAATATTGAGCATTGAGGTGAGGGGGAACATAACAAAAGAAAGAAAAAATAGATTCAACAATGAACATAGGCTGAATGAATGTGGATGCACTACAGTGGTGACAACCAATATAAATGAAGTGCATTACGTGATCATAGAAGGAGAATGAATGAGGATCAAATCACAGACATAAATATTTGAAGGAAGAAATATATGACAGAAGGTGATATATCAACTTCAGCCAGCCACAACTTTCTAGCTTTTCCTAGAAAACCAAAGGAAAAGCTAGAAAGTTGAGGCTGGCTGCAGTTGATAGATCCTGAAAAGGACACAGGTCAAATGTCAATAGAACAAAAGGCAGACTAGTAGGAATCAGAGCACAGAGACGCTGGAAGCAAGGACTGTTTGCGAGGATAGAAGAGTCTGCAAAAAATATATCAATTGATACATCAATGTACACGAGGTCTAGTTAATTCCTTTTTCTTTTTTCTTTTCTCCTGCTTTTAATTTCTTTGGCTTACTATTTCTTACTCCTGTGTTTTACAAAGCATTACTTTTCTTGAAGGGAAGTAAGCATGATATGTATGTATGTATGTATGTATGTATGTATGTATATATGTATGTATGAAAGTGGGATGGGTTCTACTTACCTTTACTACCAGTTCTCTTCATGCACGCACCTTGCGTGTGATCGGCATGCGCGCACTTGCTTCGCTCACGTGCGCCGAACGTGCGCTCTGCATATGTGCACTAATTTCCTTGAAAAAAACTAGAAACAAGCTCTCTGTGCATGCACAGTGCAGAAAAACGGAGAAAACGGACGTTGCTTACCTGTGAACGTCCTTTCTCAGGCTCTCCTGGAGAATCCACAGATGGGTTAGTTCTTAGCT
>JANHFM010001773.1:94397-106112 GCA_032468115.1 Grayia smithii | reverse complement strand
AAAAAACAGGCATGTGCACGGTGGCCAACTGGTCTTCAGGCTTCCAGCACTCCGGCACACGCACATACACGCGTGTTCCAGTTTGGGCACTCGGTGCCGAAAAGATTCGTCATCACTGGCCTAGAGACTTCAATTCCCAGAATTCCTGAACTAGCTATACTGGCTCAGGAATTCTGGGAGTTGAAGTCCACAGGCCCTAAAATTGCCATAGTTGCCCACCCTGGTTTAGGTCAAGTAGGGAATCAAAAGATTTTGAAATGGCTCTTCCAATCTTATCTGTATTCCAGGTTTGTTCTGACTGTTTCCTGAACTTCAATCAGCCCCATTTGGGCTTGAACTTACATCTCACATTCAAAAGTGGGTTGTTTCGAACACAGGGCATTCACCATGGTCAGAACCACCGCACAATACTTCTGGAAAGGTTGAAAGGAGTTCCAACTCTCAAAAATTGGGGGGAAAATTGGGTTGAAAAGGTAAAATGAGTGTAATTAGGAAACCTTCTGTACTCTTTCACCTTCCCAACAACCCAAATTAAAACAAAATATTGTTTGCTTCTATCCTTGTTAGAAGTATCTTCGGCATCCTAATGTAAATTTAGTCTAAAGGTAAAGGTAAAGGTTCCCCTCGCACATATGTGCTAGTCGTTCCCGACTCTAGGGGGTGGTGCTTATCTCCGTTTCAAAACCGAAGAGCCAATGCTGTCCAAAGACGTCTCCGTGGTCATGTGGCTGGCATGACTAAATGCCAAAGGCGCACGCAACGCTGTTACCTTCCCACCAAAGGTGGTCCCTATTTTTCTACTTGCATTTTTTACGTGCTTTCGAACTGCTAGGTTGGCAGAAGCTGGGACAAGGAACAGCTCACTCCGGTCCGCGGCACTAGGGATTCGAACCGCTGAACTGACGACCTTTCGATCGACAAGCTCAGCATCTTAACCACTAAGCCACCGCGTCCATTTTTAGGAAGATAATTACTAATGCTTTACCATTTGAACATAGTAGAGATTAGGTGTTGGAACAAGATGGTAGATACTATTGGTGTGCTGAAAATTCTACATTTTCAACCATTGATAAAACTTGATTGAAAAGATTGTATAAAAGCATATTTGGCAAGGTAGGTAAAAGATGTTGCTTTTTAGCTATCGCTGTTGTGCAGTGTTTCTGAACTTTGGCAACTTTTAAGATATGGATTTCAATTCCCAGAATTCCGTATCTGGCATGGTGGCTGGAAAATTCTAGTACTTTAAAAGTCCATATCTTAAACTGCCAAAGTTGGAAAACACTGCCTAGTGAGTTGAGATGACCAGGAAGTAGGTATGTGTAACATTGCCTTCCAAGTTCCTATGTCACAAATCAGACTGTAGAAGAGAAGTTCTTAGTCTTAAGGAAGATTTCATGACATAACTCAATCTCTGGTGGGTTTTTGTTTTGTTTTTTTCAGATCCAGAGGTCTGGTAAATAGAAAGGTTGCAGAATGATAAACAAATATGTAACTGAAAAAAAAAGTGAAATCCAATCTCGGCTTGTATATTTAGTGTTTCTCACTGCTGGCCACTTGAAGATGTGGGGATTTCAACTCCTAGAACTCCCCAGTTAGCCATGATGGCTGAAGAATTCTGGGAGTTAAAAGGCCACACATCTTCAAGTGGCCAATGTTGAGAAACACTAGAGTTCCTAAAACACTTGGGGAAAAATTTTTGTCACTTTTAATCATCATTTTCTGTGTAGTTGAAAACCATTCCTAGTTGAAGTCAGTTTTGAAACTTATTTGATGCATGAATAAATAATGCAACTCAATATATAGTTTTGCTTCAAATTTTGTATCTTTGGCAGTCATATATAGTTTTGTTGGTAAACTGTTCATTGGTCCTCATGTTGGGATTTTGTTTGTGTGGTCAAAAGGAGGACATCTGATAGCTGTCTGCCTGTTGATAACTGAGTTGCCTGTTTCCATCTCCTTAATTTTCAGTGGACTTCTTGATATAAAATTTAAAGCACCAGCCAATGTGTGATGGTTGAAGATGGAAACTGTTGTAAATTTATTTTTACTTTAGATTTCGAAAGGAAACTGAGCTGTTTTATAAGTCGTCAGATGTTTTTACTGATACTGATGCCAAAGACAACTTAAGTTTATTCTTAGCTTCGTTTTTCAGACACTTCATTCTTAGTTCAGCCTAAAACACTGGTTGATGAATAAAATTATCCAATTTTTGGTTCTGAATTCTAATTACATTTACATTTATATTTGTATTTTTTAAAAAGTAGCGACTTTGTTTTTTGTTTTTAATGTATATTGCCTAAGAGCTATTTCTATGAAATAACTAACAATAAATAAGTGCAGCAAAGTCCTTTCCTTACAGCTTGTTTCCCAACTCTCCAACAATGGTTTGAATCGCTCTACTGCATATATTCGATAATATAAAAGCATCCCTTCATATATTTGAAGTTTTCTCAATCTTGTCTTCCGAAGACTGGTGTGTGTGTGTGTGTGTGTGTGTGTTGTGTTCGATCTCTATAAAACACAGGTATAATCTGGGCAATCTACAAGTTTATGAAGGCAAGGGTTCTCAAAAACTGAATAAGCACTTAAATTCTTTTCCTCCCCATTCCCGTTCTGTTTCAAGCTGTATCACAAACTACCAACCATGTTTTAGTCTGACATGTTATATGTATCAGCCAGTATAAGTTTATGTTGCAGTACATCATGCAACTCCTAATCAAACTCTATGTCTCACCACAAGATGCAGTGCATAATCTCAGTTGTGTCTTCATAGAATTGAAGAAAAGCAATTTTGAAATACTATTCAGCCAACTGAGCTCTTGTAGGGATCTCTGGGTGACTAAATTTCCCTTTGGAGGGCCTGAGCATAATCCTTGAATTTTATCCCTTGCATCTAACATCAATCAATCCTTTCAGTTTTGGTTTTCAGCCTTACTACCATCCCTTGCCCCTGAATATCACTATTATGTTTCTTCAGGTAGTAAAAATTATTATAAACATACCCTTTGGAAGAGAATCATTACTTAATATATGTGATCTACTTAGCATGTTGCTTTTTCTTTTTAAAATAATGTTGGAAATTAACTTGATTGCAGAACATAGTTTAGGAGCTGTTTTTATTGTGCTTTTATTTAAGGTTATTTGTTTTGTGAATTGTTCTACACTCATCTAAAAAAGGAATATGAACATCTAAATTAAGGTACCAACTAACTTGAAGTGTGGCACTTTATTTTCAGATGCATCCTTTTCATTATTTTAAAAGGTATCCTTAATCATTTTTACTGTTACCATAATAGGATTATGAGAAATTGACAAATAAATTTGTATCATGATACGCTTCCCCTTGTGTTACCTAGAGTTTCTGAAAATTATAGTTCAGCAATATCTAGACTAACAGAGATCGTTTATTCTTTAAAAGGAATTTCTGTATTTGAATAAAGCTGTGTTGATTTTCATTACATTACTAATATTTGTTATCAACTAATATATCCAATAAAAAAACCAAGCTCTAAAATATTATTGATCTTCCTATTTTATACCATATATCAAAATGACCAAAGGTTTTCAGTTAAAGTGGATTATTTCATTTCTGCTATTTATGAGTACCAGTTTGGCAGTTAGAAAATAGAATCGAACTGTGCTACCTTTCTAAAGGAATCAGATGACCATTTCCTACAGGTATATTGATATGGACTACAGGTAGTCCTTAATCCTAACCCTAACCTTTTGTTTAACAATGGTTCAAAATTATGACCACCTCTGAAAAAGTGAATTGTGACCTGTCCTTAAAATTACTACCATCACACCCCTCCCCACAACAGTTATGTGAACTGGCTCACATTTGCAACAGGTTGCATCATGATTTACAATCTTCCTAGCTAGCTTCTGACAAGCAAAGTCAACAAAGTTGGAGTCAGATAACTATTATTCCTTTAACAGTCGTGTTATTCACTTAATGACCATGTGATTTGCATAATGGCAGTGGTAAAATGATCATTAAATTGGGTCCAGTCCTGTAAAGTCTCACTTTACAGTACACAGACTGGAAATTCCAGTCTCAACTGTGATAGTAAATCAAGACTGCCTTTTTGCCACTTATAATTCCTGGCTGATAGATTTTGCAAAAC
This sequence comes from Grayia smithii, assembly GCA_032468115.1. Classification (NCBI taxonomy): domain Eukaryota; kingdom Metazoa; phylum Chordata; class Lepidosauria; order Squamata; family Grayiidae; genus Grayia; species Grayia smithii. The sequence goes on along the minus strand of JANHFM010001773.1, from coordinate 101,985 downwards.
AGCAGCATTACACACTATAAGAATAGCCAAGGTTTTGGTTGTTGTTATTTTTTCAATTATTTGCTAGGGAAGCATAAGGACATTTGTTTTATTGAAAACTTTCCATTATCTAGCACAGAGCTTCGTGTTCAGATCTTTTTACTGAGTAACGCATGATGCTAATGAAGTTTGTTAAGTTTTGAATTAAAATGATGTAACACATCCATTATGACTTATGGAAAGCAGAATAGTCAGTTGTTCAACAAGCCATGTTAGAAAATTCCCAGTGTTGCATGCAAAGAAGTCACTGTTTGCCTCAGATGATTCCATTTATATAACAAAACATTTAAGTGCATAGTTGAACGTGTGATTAATATATAGCCCTTACCCGCAGATCACAGATACAATGCCTGTACTGGCCTCCTTTAGTTTATAGCTCCGATTCTGCAAGGACTTTATAAATGGTTTTGTGGTGGTGTTGTTTTTTTGGGGGGGGGCGTTTGTATTTTAATGCAAAAGGACAGGGCTACCATAATCATGCTGGATTATTTTATATCCAAACACATATTCCCTACTATCCTTATCTTACGTGCTGTTTGTGAGAAACCCTAGTCTTTCATCAGAAGCTCTTCACAGCAAGGTTCTTATCAATCTCTAGCAATATCTACCTGTCTGCATCCTGTTTAGTGCATAACAGAGGCACGTAATTTGCTCCATTATGGCAGCTCCTCTCACTTTCACTGTATTCCAACACATGGTAGAGAAGTACACACAGCAGATGGTAGTACATGGATAATCTTTATTGTTAGAGGAGCACCGGTAATCCATTACTGACTGTAGTGGAGACACATGCTAAGGCACTTATTATATATATAAAAAAGGTTTGCAAATTTGGTTTGGTGACAGCAACAAGGATAGGAAGTTCCTGCAGTGAGAGCAATAACCATACAGTATAGGATATTCTTATTTTAATTTGTCATTTACTTAGAAGTTTAAATGCAGCATATACAATATGGTTAAGTATACAGATAAATCCAGCAACCACTTTATGGTGTAGAAAAGTAAAGACTATCTATATAATTGCAGTCCCCATAGAAAGGCAGTGATAAAGACCTTTACTGTATTTTCTTAATTACTTATAAACAAGAGATACCAAGGTCTTCAACATATCATCTGTGCAGATTAAAAGTTTTTTTTCTTCTTTAATATACTCTTAATCACTGTGCAGAATAACTAAACCTATCCCCTGATTATAGAGTTAGAGGCTTGGACATTATAATAAAGAAGCACTTCCTTGCCCATACTCCATTCAAACCCACTTAAGTTCTTACCATTAAATATATTTGGTCCCAAACAGGTTCTCCAATAAGAACATAGGAAAACTTGATGCTTTCTTGACTTGTCGTTAACTATTGGTTCATTCCATCTTAGACATAAAGCCTGAGACACCATTGCACTTCAGAACTGTCCAGGTATTGGTTACAAGGAGGGATCAAATTAATAAAGTCTCTTGTAAGAGAAGCTTCCTTCTCCTTCATCCGTTCCTGAGACTTTTGTGATCTACATGATTTCAAAGACATTTGGAAGGCATGCTGGGAATCCTTTTCAACTTGACCCTTAAACTGCTAAGTGGACAGACTGAAGAAGTTGAAACTATGAGGTCACCGAACATGATTGCCAAAAGCAAACAAAAGAGGAGGAATAAAGGGTGGTTCCTTGCCTCTATCACAAACTCGTTATTAGAAGAAAATAGTTGATTTGTAGCAACAAAAAGTACTCTCTTTCCCACCAAATTACAAACATTTACTGGCAGCTGTGGGAAGAACAATCAATGTTATAGGCATCTGTAGTGCCCAGTCTCATATCAGACTACAGACTCTTTGGCATTCAATACAAAAGAGTGTGATGCTGGGAGAGATGACACTAATGTCTGATGGCTCCAAATAGTCCAAAAAACATTGCAACACTATGATCTGCTTTCCCCAGCATACTTTAGAACGGTTTTGTGACAAAGGGAGGGTAGGTCATTTGATAATGGGTAACCTGGAAGCAATTCTATTCAGTAGCTTTGGCATCACCACCATCTGCTTTGCCATCCAGTTCTTCATCAGACACTTCACCTGGTCCCTTCCTGGGAATCCGGCGTGTCATCACAAAGGGTATATCTCCTCGTCTATTGGAGAAGTAACACAAGTTAAATGGGAACACTGGTATTCCATTCTTAGGCAATCTACTCATTCAGACATTAGCATGCTCAAGGTAAAAACATTAAGGCAAGTTCATGTGAACAGCAATTTTACCTAAGTTTGCTTCTCAGAGCAGTAATTTCCCGGTTCATGGTATCAGCGTTCTCAGTGATATCCTCCAGTTCTCGTTGCAGTTTTCTGCGAGCTGCGTTGGCTCGTTGTGCTTCCTCTTCTGTCTCTTCCAGCTGACGCTTAAGTTGCTTCAAGCGTGCATTTATCTTATCTACCTGTAGTGCAAAAAAGAGGAATCATCAGGGTCATAGTTTATTCACATGCAGGTATCAACCCTGACTTGGAGTCTTTGATATGCAGCCTATAAACTAAGCACAAATTCTTCAAAAGAGGTGCCTAGCAAAACGCTTCAAATCATTAAGTCATGTCTTTTTCCATTCTGACAAAGTTGCCTCACAATCTGAAATACCTTAAGTACTTCTTTTGAAGTACTAGCACACTTCTAATATAGAATAGGCCTGAACACAACTATGCAAAGTCAATTTCATTTATTATTATTTTGAAAACCTTCCTTCCCCTAATAGCTCACAGTACTACACAAGGCCAATCTGTATCAAAATAAGTGCTTTATGGGTATGTTTGGCCAAGATACTAGTACCTGGCCCAAAGTCACACAATGAGAACTTGAACAAAGTTTCCTGATCCTAATGTAATACATTCAGTTGTATCCCCTTGAATACACTAGGTTCTTTCTTATCTTGGAGATTGATCTATGATTCCAGGGTTTATAAATTAAGCAATACAAACAGGATACCTCAATCCTAAAATTGAGAAGTTCTATTACTAGACATCCTGATTACCTAATCACATACAAGACTGACAAAAATGTATTAACGCAGGAATATTTGGTCACAGCAAAAAGATTGTAGAAATCAATAAAGGGCAATACTGCTAACATCTTAACTTGCAAACTTGCTTGAACTTTGTAGAGTTATAGGTAATGGTTTCTGCCATGCAGCTTGGATTATCAAGCATCAGTTCTGAAAATGCACATACCTGATCTTTATATTGTTCAGCATTGCGTCTTTCGTCTTCCACTTGTAGAAGAACATCCTTCAGCTTCTTCTCAGTACGTCGGACCTGCTTGCTGGCAGCCTGGCGTTCCCTTTTAAAGAAAGCAGACAGGTCATACGTGTTTGCTTAAAAACTGCACAAGTAGACAAAAGGTTAAAAGATTGATAGACTTTGAAGTTGACACTGCAACAAGCTGCAATATCTAAGTAAAGTTTCAGTTAGGACCAAAACAAATAGAAAATGGGACACCACTTGGTTACTCTATGAAGGCTCTTTATAGTCTGAGCTGTGTGCTTGCCATCATCAAGCACTCTGCTGCACTACACTGAACAGTTCTGTTTGTCCTGCATGGCAAACAAGCTAACAGTAAACAATAGCCTAATCCAGAAACTAGCAAGACCACTACCACCAACACTGACAGGGCAAGCCACTAGTATATAAAATGAGAGCAAATCTGACTCCTAACATTGAAAATGTTACTTAGTTTGGTAATGAACCATCTACAAGAAAACAACCAAGCTCAGAGAGTACAAAAAACTTTACAATTCCACCTTGAGCTATAAATATTCTCTTCCATTGAAACAACTTTTTCCTAATCCAAAAACTGCTAAACAGGAGAAACATAACAGTTGAGTGTACAATGAACAATTGAAGGCGCCAAAAACGAGTCACTGAAGGCCAATACACAATTTTCCATATACATCTACTTCAAAGATTAATTTTGTACTCTAGATAACTTGAAAGACCTCTGCAGTCACACTGACTGATCTGTCTTTCACTCAACCTTTTTCTAAGGACTTCATTTCTAGGATTTAATGAGGGATAGAATAATCAGCACCTAAAGTTTAAGTGGTATGTGCAAAAGGCTTCTGAATTTTGACCATATAAATTGTTCTCAATAACTCCAGTTTCTATCTTCTTCCATTGTTCCTCTAAGTAAAGACAAATCATGTACAGAGCCATTAAACTGCAACAACTGGAGGGTGAACATGTGGTAGATTATCAATACCTACTTTGTCTCAGTGTCAAGTTGTTCCTCCAGCTGTACTATTTTTGCCTCAAGAGCAGTGATAGAAGACTTGTATTTAGATTTCACAGCACTCTCCATTTCTAGAAGCTTTGCCTTTAGTTCCTTATTCTGACGCTCCGCTTGCTGGCGAGCATTTTCATTTTTCTGGGCATTACTGCGTTCTGCATTCAGATCTGTATTTATCTGATCAATCTGGGAAAGAGAGTAAGAGGTATGTTAACTTCATGTATGTGACTATTTCTTCCTCCACATCCTTTAGTCTCTCCTTTCCCCATTTTTGTCACTTTTACTAAAATCTTATCTTTTAGGTCGAAATGATGCAGGGCAGGAGAGTATAGAAAAGTAATTCATGTTCAGTGCCAATAAAGAAAATTATATACATATAATTATATACATTATATATATTATATATGTGATTTTCTTTTACTTTTATAAAGTAAATATTTATGGTTGTACTTATGCTCATTATCAGAAGCTCCACAAGTTATCACTGCTTGGTATCTAAGCAATATCTTATTTATAGTTTGATGATTATATCATAATCAGCTGATATTAAACCATTAACCATGGTTTAGAAGCCACCATTTTAGGTTTCATACAGCATTCTAAACTCAAACCAATTGAAACCTCTCAAGCAAATACCTGAAGATTTGCCTTCTTGAGACGATCATTCACCAACTCTGTATTACTCTGCTCTTCCTCCACTTCTTCTTCAAGCTGAGCTATCCGAGCCTCCAGGCGACGTTTTTCTTCCAAGGCCAGAGCTCTAAGATACAAAAGGAATATATTCATATACAACATTTTGAAGAAAAACATACCTAATTATTTATCATCTATAAGCAATTCCTCTATCACCAGAAACATTTTACCGTACTTTTCGGAGTATAAGACACACTCCACCCAAAACAAAAATGGGTGGAAATGTTTGTGCGTCTTATATAGTGAATGTTGTCGAAGCCCCGCCCTCCTGCCAGCCCCCACCCTTTGGCCTCTGCCTCCCAGCAATTTACTTCCTTGCAGCAAACAGCAAGGTCAGTTTCAACACAGCCTGATTTAGCACAAGCAGCTGATTGGCAGTTGGATCTGCCTCCCGGACTACCTCCTATCAGCTGTTCCAGGCTGTAGGAATTGCAGCCACCTATCTCTGTCGCCCCATGCCCCATTTTCGGCCTCTGTGCATCCCGTTTTTGACCTCCACGTGACCCATTTTCGGCCCCTGCACACCCCATTTTCGGCCTGGTAGTGGGGATAGGTGACGGCAGCAGTTATCCATGCTGCCTGGAACGGGCTGAAAATGGGACGTGCGGAAGCTGCAATAGGTGACAGTGCCGATGGGCGGCACCGCTGATGGGCGGCAGCAAATCCTGCAGCCTGAAACAGTTGATAGGAGATATTCCAGGAGTCAGATCCAACCGCTGCTTGTGCTAAATCAGGCTGTGCTGAAGCTGACCATGCTGTTTGCTGCAAGGAGGCAAAGGCAGATTTTTTTTTCCCTCCCCAAAAGTTAGGTGTATCTTATACTTTGGAGCGTCTTATAGTCCGAAAAATACAGTATACCTAATTATCAGCACTTAAGGTATAGGCACTATGGAACATGTTTTGCAGAACAGCCTTATTGCTCCATGAAAGAAAGAAAAAAGTGCTATTACTCACCCTTTGCCACTACTGTTAGCAATCTCATCAGCCAGTTCATCCCTCTCTTGTTGAGCCTGGCGCTTGGCACGTTCAGCAGCTGCAAGTTCCTGAAATCAGAATAAGATGTACACAAAGTCCTTGTGAAAATCAAGGTTCAAAAATCAAATGTTTTTGATTTTTAAATCAAATAGAAGCCCTGGCTGTCACCCAGGAGGGGACCCCGGAGGGACACACACACACACACAAACACACACGCCCCTGTTGCCCTCGCCTCTGCTACTTTTGTCTTGGCTTCTAGGCGCGGTGTCTGCCTCCCTTCACACTCCTTGCACATGCTGGATTGGAGTGGGAAAGCTCACATGGGAGCAAGTGTGTGAGAAGTTGTCTGCTGTGGGGGAGCACCTTGACTTCCTCTCTTCCTCCTCACGATCACCCTGAGCTGAGCCGGTGCGATTCTTTACTTGGGCAGCCCCAATGATTACAGCAGCAAGAAGCAGCAACACAACAACTAGGTACAGTAAGATTTGCTGACGCAGAAATTCTTCGGTAAAAAATAGTGGATCTCTGAGGGGCTTTTGGCAAATAACAAAAAAAACACCCCAAAACAAACCCAGGCTTGTGAAATCGCCCTGTCTCTGCAGCATCGGTCATGTGACTGAGTGGGCATGGCCAACTCCACGTCACACAGTAAGGTGCTGCTCCCCCTTGCCATGAGTGATGTCGAGTTGGCCACGCCCACTCAGTCAGGTGACCACCAAGCCACTCCCACAGTCTCATGACCACCAAGCAACACCCACAAAACAAGCCATGCCCACAGAACCGGTAGTAAAAAATTTTGGAACCCACCCCTGATTCACACTCTTATACATCATACTTCAATCCAAGCTGATGGGTACAGATTAGGGTTTTTGGAAATGGATGACCCAATTCAGATGTCTTCCAGTGAAACTTTTGATTCCATCTTCCTTTTATCTTCCAACTTGGCCTGCCCCATTTTACAGATTTTGCCTCCAAATAAATCCTTCTATGGTGGAATTTACTGTCAATTTGCAATTTGTTCTTGAGTGCATATTCCCTTTTCCAAGGGAATCGTGATGTTAAGTTATTTCCAGATACTTACCCAAATAGACTTCTTCCCATTTCTCACTGTCTTAGAATGATTGATCTTCTATTGGTCTAAATTGGTGCTTGCTTTCCCACAGTCACAAATGGTATCTTGGATCATTTATAAAAACCTCTCCTTTGTTGCCTCTACAACTTTCTCTTCAGCTGAATCCTTTTTAAAGGACTAGCTTGTTGCTAGTTGTTGATATAGGTATGGGTCCTTAAAAGAAATAGGGAAGGGAGCAAAGTGAGAATACTTGTGGCTGCATGTCTTTCCTTCAATAGATGGATTTTTTTGGTAACAATTTCTAATAATATTGTCCAAACCTGAAGAAGCTGAAAAATGTTTTACTTCTAAAAACATCATGTCCTAGCTAGATCTATTTGAATAGTTCAGATCCCACCTACCGTATTTTTTTGAGCATAAGACGTACCTTTTTCCTCCCTAAAAGGGAGTGAAAAGTCAGGTGCGTCTTATACATCGAATGTACCCTCACCTGGTCCCCACCCTTTGGCCTCAATTTACCTCCTTAGAACAAGCAGAAACAGCCGGTTTAGCTTCCACAGA
>JANHFM010001773.1:77142-94297 GCA_032468115.1 Grayia smithii | reverse complement strand
GCAACTTCCGGAGCTGTTTAATAGTTTCCTCACGACTCTTATTAGCAGAGTCTATATGAGACTCCAAATTCTTGAGGTCCATTTCCAGCTTCTTTCTGGCAGCTACAGCAATAGAGCGCTGTTTTCTTTCATCTTCCAGTTCCACTTCCATTTCTCGCACCTGAAAGGAATCAAAGCATAGACAATTTATATATTAATGCAATCCAGGTCCCACATCCTAATGCAAGCGGACAAAAAAAATTAATGCTTACTAAATCATCAGAGAGTTGGTAACTAATTTTATTGCCTAGGTAAAATTTTCCACTAAAGGTTGCGAACAACAGTTCAGGAATTTTCACGATCTCTGAAATGCTACCTGTCTAATCAGCTGTTTTCTCTTTTCTTCATTTTGTTCATCTCGGGCCTGGAGATCTCGCTCAAACTGTGCCTTCATGGCTTGCTGGTTTACTTCTAAGCGCAATTTGGCATCTTCTGTGGCCTGCAGTTCATCCTCTAGCTCTTCCAACTGAGTCTTCATCTCGTCTACTTGTTGCTCCAGAGCCCTTTTTGACTTTTCCAATTCGTGAACCTATAGCATACAGATACGAAATTAGCTTCCCTATATTGGCACAGCCATTGTTTTTATTGTCCAGTATTTTAAAAACTAAGGTATAGATCATTTATTTAGTTAAAACATTTATACAGCCGTCCCTTTTATACCAAACTCTGGGCAGCTCACAATCAAAAAAATAAAACATATAATAATTTATTATAATTTGCAATAAAAAATATTAAAACTATGAGTAATAAAACTCCAGCAAAACTTGGCACCATAGCTGAACTCTTACATGCAGCCCACAACAGGGTCATCTCACCAATCTCGCCCTATCCAAGTAGTGGGGGGGAGGGGGGAGGAGAACCAGGTCTTAAATGCTTCAGAAGGCTAAAAGGGTAGAAGCCTTCCGATAGTGGGGAAAGATTCTGCAGAGAACAGGAGCTGCCACAATAAAAGGATTCTTCCTAGGTCCCATATGATGGCAACATCTAAGGGACGGAACCAATCTGGTAGGATGTCCTTAGGGAAAGGCAGTCTGACAGATAACCTGGCCCTGTGCTACATAAAGCTTTAAAGGTAGTAAGTCATTTATTAACAATTCTCTGCCTCTCTTAATACTCCTAGTCTTCTCTGGCCATTTTACTTTTTAAAAAAACAAACAGAAATTAACTTGATCAGGAGTTCCTGCATCTAGGTTCTCATCTCAGACAATTAATACATATGGAAATTAAAGCTCTAAATAAATATTAGCACCTATACATATGTAGGCAGGAAGCAAGGAATCCTATATAGAACCATTAAAACAGTGTTCCCCAACCTTTCTGGCTTGGCATCTCTTTTTATATCCTTACTGAAAGTGCAAAGTAATCCAATTTAACTGCTAAGGCTTCTTATCACAAGCCTGTATTATGGTAATCACTTTCACTCAAATACTATCAACTTACACTTTTGCCAACATCATCTTTTGAACTCATCAAATCCTCCATTTCTGTCCGGAACTGCTTATTCAGCCGCTCTAGCTCTGCTTTCTGCTCTATGGCTTCCTCCAAGGCTCTAGCCAAGGAAAGGGCTTTCGTTTCCTTTTCTCGTGCTTCTGCTTCAGCGCGGTCCCGTTCTTCAGCATATTTGGCAGATATTGTTTTCTCCTCTGCTAACAGCTGGAAAAGAAACAACAATAGGACTATAAGATTTCCAAATGAAACATCTGGCTATCTGGAATGGTTGTCCCTCCAGGTATCACCAATGAAACAATATGAGCACCTCATGCAGGTTAGTTATCAATTCCAGATAGGGGTTAGGATGCAAAGTTAATTTATCAGCTGTTGCCCCAAATACAGCAGTTGGCACCCTTTTACAACTGAGCTAGAAAAAGTACTAGTGTAGCTCATAGTTCTTTTTCCAAACCAAAACCAAACCAAGAAAATGTGATAAAATGGTGGTAACTTTTGTTTGCAAGATACAAATACAGTAAAATACTTTACTGCATAGAAGCCTCCAGTCCTTCACTGAACAAGTATCAGGGCAAAAGTATCTACCCAAAATACAATGATAAGTACCTGATCAAATTTCTTTTGCTTTTTCTCCAGGTTAGAAACTATTTGCCGCTGATGATCCAAATCCACAGCAATATCATCCAGCTCTTGCTGGAGCCTGGTCTTAGTCTTTTCCAGCTTGTCATAAGCAGCTGCTTTTTCTTCATAACGTTGGCTCATAGCCTCCAAATCTTTCTGAAGCTTCTTCTTGATTTCTTCTACTGATTCCAGACAAACTATGCTTTCATCCATCTTCTTCTTCATTTCTGCAATCTAGGTAAGGAAAGAACATAGTTTAATTAAATAGAAAATAAGAGATGGGATTTTAACACAATTTTGCAAAAAAGGAAAAAGGAATGTAAAGTAGGCCTCTAAAAAAATTGTAAGAAAATTGAAGAGGTGGGCAATTTTTTAAAACAGTAAAGAGGCATGAAGGCATTCTCATCTAAGATCCAACAGTATGGGCACAAAATACCATACAGCTTGCAAAGGTAGAGATCCAGAGTAGCTCTATATAAAACAGAAAAACTATTCGAATCAATATTCCATTACCACCCAACATATTAATCCAACATTTCACACAGCAGAACAAAGTAACTCTAAAAGCTTGGTTTGGATATAATTTGCATAATCCAGCAATCCTCAGGGTCATACATTCTTCCTCACACTCCAACCCTAGCAGTATTAAAAAGAAATGGAAAGATTCTACTTCATTATCAGATTAATAGCATTATATTTTATTCTTTATCCTAAAAAGCTCATTCCCAGAGTGTTTTAGAAAATATTAACACAGTTCCTGTTTAGATCTGTCCACCTTCAGGCTAATTTAATATTAACAGATCCAGTCTATAAATTTGTTCTATAATACCTGGAACTGAAGGGCAGAAATCTGTTTTCCTAGGTTCCTCTTTGCTTCTTCTTCTTCCTCTAGTTGGTCTTTGAAGCTATTCTTCTCATCTTCCATCTGTTTCAGCTTGGTGCTAAGGCTCAGTTTTTGACGGGTTTCCTCCTGAAGCAGTTCCTGTTATAATGGATAAACTGAAGAGTCATAAAAGTACTTCTATTTTACAGCTTAACTAGAAAAGGGATCTCCTGTTTCTTTCCTGGGTCCCAGCTTGGAATAAGAACTAAGGATCAAGAATGCTGCATTTTCTTCCAAAGTACAGAACAGAACTTGATTTAGAAAAGGTGCAGTTTTTCTGTTTTAAAGCCATCCAAAGTTCAGTAAGAATCATACAATCCTATTGCAGAAAAAAGGGTGATAACCGATCACAAGTTGGCTACGAAATGCAATCTGCATTTCTCAGTCAAGCTAAAAGATCTGTCACTGGTAAATAGAAAATGTACTGATATTTTAAAATGTCACTGTGGTCAATCATAAAAAAATATATATTAGGCAGCTTACCTGTGAATCCTGCAGTTGTGATTCCAACGTAGAGAAATCTTTTGCTAATTTAATAGATTTGCTATCAGACTGATTCAAAAGGCCAGTGACGTTGTCTAACTCAACCTAAAAAACATTGAAACCATCCATTATCAAAAGGCTTGTCATTTACCCTGTTTCCCCCAAAATAAGACATCCCCTGATAATAAGCCCAATCGGTCTTATTATTGGGGAAACCCAGTATTACTGGGTATCATCTTAATATGGCAGATGATACACATAGCAAGCAGCATATTTATATCAGATGCTTATTATCCACCTAAATTGCAAACACACTATTTTATTTATTTATTTGGCCACTAATTCTCCTGTGATGATTCTAGGCAGCTCACAAGAATTCATAAAAAACATAGTTAAAAACAAAAGTGTTCTTTCTCTCACAACTCTACACCCATCCTAGCCCAGTACTTGAGAAGGGGTAGACTTCACAGCCCTCTTGAAGGCTAAAAGAATAGTGATCCCTCAGATGTCAGGTGGAAGGCTATTCCAAAGGGCTGAGCAGGTGTGCCTCCAAAGAAACAATCAGGTAACAGCATTTAAGGGAAAAGCCTGGAACACACCCAAACAAACCTAATAGGAAAGACAGATACTCTCAGAGAGGCAGTCCCACAGGCAACCTGATTCTGTGCCATGTAGGGCTTTAAAGGTGGTAACTACATGAATTCTTGCAAAGCTATTTAGTATATTTGATATAATCTGGAACTAGGGGTGAAACAGGGATGAAACTCAGCAGGTTCTAACAGGTTCTGGAGAACTGGCAGCAGAAATCTTGAGTAGTTCGGAGATACCAAATACCATCTCTGGCTGGCCCCAGAGTGGGGTGGGAATGGAGATTTTACAGTATGATTCCCCTGCCACGCCCACCAAGCCACACCATGCCCAAGCTACGCCCACAGAACCAGTAGTAAAAAAAATTGAATTCCACCACTGGGGTGAAGCAATATTTCTAGGGGTTTCAACACAGTTTTCCCCCCCTACATTTACAAGGCAGCTAGATATCAAGAATCCAAAAGGAACTTGCATTGATTCCTTACCTGCAACTTGTTAACTCTCTCAGTGAGTTCGGTCCGGACTCTCTCCCCTTCTGTGAATTTTACTTGCAGCTCTTGGAATTGAGTGTCAACCCTCTTCCTTTTGTGCTCAGAGTCTCCTTTGCTCTGCAGAAGTACTTTCACCTCATTGGAGAGTTCAGCACATTCACTCTCCAGGGATTGTTTTGCCTTTTCAAGATTCACTTTCACCTTTAGAAGACAAGTACAATTTTATAGTGAGGCATGACTGCTCTAGGAGTCTTAATTTTACTAATTCAAAATAAAATTTTGATGCAGGAGTCAGAATACAAATATGGATTTGGACACTACTGGAAGAGTGAACCTGTAGGTTATCAAATCTGTGTTAAAAAGATTTGTGTTAACATGAACTGAAGCTTCCTGCATGCTCACAATGTCTATGCCAATAAAGCAAACTGAAAAGATTCTGCAGATTTACCAGTTATAATAAGAAAAAAATATTTATATAATATCCAAAATACCCATTCCCTTATAAGTAAAAGACAATCTGAATTAACTATTAGCTTGTCTAATTACCATCCATCCTTAAATCAGGTATCTCTCTGTTGCTTGTCAGATATTGAAATGAGTGACCCATTTTCAAAAACATTATGCGACAGTTTCACCTTTAATCTCTACTGCATCATTTCTGAATATAATTCATGCAATTGACAATCTATTCTAAAAACTGTAGACTGCATCGATGTTGTGCTCAGATACAGGTACTAAAACACAATCTTGGCCCTTATCAGGATATTTAACTAATGAAAAGATTTTTTAAAAAAAACCCATTACATACTCGTTTAGTTTGTTCTAGCTGTTCAGCCAGCTCTTCCACTGCCTGGCAATGCTTCTGCCTCATCTCCTGTATCTGAGCTTCATGAGTTTTTGCGTCTTCATCCAGGGTTTTCTTTAGAATAGTCACTTCTTGCTCACGTTTTGACCTATCAGGAAGTCACAAACACTTTTGTTAGACAACCATTAAAAGAATTACATTATTTGCATCCCAAAGTTAATATAGAGATTGAGACTCAGCATATAAAAAGCTGCCCAGAGTCACTTCTTGATATATAAATTGGATGGATGGATGAATGGGAGGAGGGGGGGGAGAGGGGGGATATCTAAGGAAATTGCACAAGATGACAGAGTTTTCAGTTAGGAAAACTGCAAATCTTAAAACGCAAGTGGGAGGGGGGACTGTATTTTATTTTAATGTATTCAAGAAACAGATTGTTACAATCACCTGAGTTCCTGCTGTGCTGCAGTTGAGTCGAGGGTATCCTCTAGCTCAGTCTTAAGAGCCTCAAGCTCTTCACCCAGATCCCTCTTCTGCTTCTCTGCTTTGTTTCGAAAAGCTCGTTCAGATTCCAAATCCTCCTGCAATTCTGTTATTTGGGATTCAAGTTCACGGATCTTCTTCAGCGCCATGTTCTTCTGAGCAGCCTCCTCTTCCACCCTGCACAGTTCAAAGGCACAAACAACATGTCATGTTTTTCTACAGAGCAGTTATCTTCTTATACACATTTTACCTGGAAGAGAATCCTTCTGAACTCACTAGAATTTACTTCTGAATAGACTTGTATAGAATTGTATGGTAAAGTAAACTAAGTGCTATTCTAACAAATTATTAGTGTGTGAACTTGTTACATCTATCATTGGATTCTATTTGAAATGCTTAGTTTCATTTTTACATACCAGCGAAAGTATCAATACTGGTTAGTTTGAGAAGGCTAACTACTAGAGTGCTTTAAACTGGTGCCAGCTGATAGGTCATGAGACGTTATAACTCTATTTTTTTTTTAAGTTAGTGGTCTGCTACCCCCATCCCACCTCCAATTAGGAATACAACTAGGCTCACCTAGCCAAAGCTGCTTGAAGCTCCTCTTCTTTTTTTGCCAGCTGCATTTTGAGTTCTGCTATTTGAGATTGCAGTTCAGCTATTTGATCGTGCATATCTGTGGAGTCTCCCTCTAGTTTTCTGCGAGTCTTTTCCAATTCTTGACGGTGCTTTTCTTCCCGGCGTAATCGTTCTGAAGGAAATAACATATTTGGATGCATCTCGGATTTCAGATTACTATTCAAATACACAAATAGCCAAAGTGTAACAACTTACACTTGTATGTGGCAGAGATGATGGCCTATAGCACAATTCCCAGTTCAGGCTTCCACATTAAAATTAAATCCAAGAGTAAGAAATATTGCCCTTGGACCTCTTTGGGTTAATTCATTCCTCTCCATAAAACATCGAGGCTAAAGCAGACACCATCATCTTTATGGAGATGGTGAAAAACCATCACTAACATTCTGAATGTTGGAATTATACTCAATTTTAAAAATGTTTAACCCTTAAGCCAGTATAATTAATAACTACAGACATTAGGGTTTCTAGCTGTAACAGAAACATCAAGATTCAAACCCCACTAAATACACAAGAAGAAAGATATTCCCCAGGAGGAGCAATTAAACTAGCCCTTCTTCCTTACTTGTCTATTTTAGACATTGTTTTTATTCAGAGCACAGCTTGCCCGAGTGTGTAACCTTCAACCAATCAGCCACTGAATGGTTCCATCTGACTGATCAATATGTCACATACAAATACTCTATGGCTGTGACATTAACTCTTTGAGATTCAGTCTCCAATAAAGATGTAACCGCTTTTGTATGGCAAGTAAGAAATTCTGATGGTCTGAGAGTCTTTTTCTTACCTTCCAATTCTGTTATCATAGCCTCATGTTTGTTCTTGAGTTTAGCTAAGCTCTTTGATTTTTCTTCTTCTTCTGTCAGGTTAGTAGTGAACTCTGAAATCCTGTCTTCCAATAATTTCTTTTCCTAAAAAAAACAAAATGTGCATGATAAAAACATTTGCTGTCATTAATCCTTCAGGATATCATGGTGATAAGTTATTTAGTAAATGAAACTTTTAAATGAAATTAATTGCACCCAAGCTATTTCCTAACAATATGCTAAAATGCCTCAATAACTGAAAATCAAAAATATTACATAGTCACCGTAATTTTCTAGATCAAGTATGGACTACTTTAGGGGATCAAGGGCATGCATTTTATTTTTAATTGCTGTTTCAAGAACATAGCTGGTGACATACCACCAAAATCAATGGCATCAAAAATTTCAGAATATTGGGAATGATTAAGTGTTAATAGAGGTTACAAGGCAAAATAAACATCGAAGGGTTTTATTTTTATCCTTTCTTTTAGCATAAAAAATAATATGGGGCAAAATCACATTGCCAAATCTCAATTGTAATCTAGCGAGGGAAGACTGGAACTCACAAAAATGCACAAGGGCAGCATATAGCACACCTAGGTCCTTAATGATTATTTGGTGCTAGGAGGCCTGTATCCAAATAATTATTGACTTCTTTTTTTAAGAAAGCCAACATTTGACCACTGAATGACCTCTTTTTGCTATTACCTAGTTTCAATATTTAGAAACAACTGTACATAACACAACATATTTATTAGCCCAGGCCAGGGATCTTCTGCAACTTTTGCTGAAGCTCTATATTTCCACAAGAAAGAACTTCCTGCAAGATACCTCACAAAAACATTAAATATACATAAAATTATTTAAAATTAAATGTAAAATTATCTAAACAAATAGAGGTTGCATAAAAACAAAATTCAAGCAATCTTTCCAAGTATTTTACTTGCCATGGCCATGTTTTTGAATACTTGCCGTATACTTTTGAAAAGTGTCAAAAAACAGATATAACATGTATCATGAATTTACTTTTCCCCCAAAAGGAAGATCAACATTTGTTAATCATCTTCTTGATGTTCACATACTCTTCTCACCAGTGACACAAGTGGTTTAGTGATACAAGTGATCAGCTATAGCTGAGCTGTAGTTATTCCCTGTACAGTTTCATTCTTAATGATGTTACTGGCTCTGGTATCAATATTGCTATTTCTGAAGAACTAAGGGAAGTAACAGCAATCAACGATAAATATTCAATCAACCAATTACTGAAGCAGCTTTTTCCAACTTCAGGCTTATGGAGCGTTTGTGTCGACACAGATCCTACCTCCCAACTAAATAGTTGGATTAAAATCATGATTTGATATTCTCCAATCCTTCAATGAAGCATTCCACAAAAATGAATAGTGGAAAAAAATTCTTTTCATTCTATATTAAGTGTATTCCTAATTGAATATGACCATGCAACTAGTTTGATTAGATGGAACAATAATTGCATTGGGGGATGTAGGGAATCAGATATCAGAATATCTGTTCAAAATATTAATTGCAGAAATTACAAGCATTTAAGACCTTTCACATTTAAGGCCTTTCCCCATATCCATTTGGTATGTACAGAACAAAGTTATCTGTATTAACACTCTCCAGTTATTTATACACTACCAGAGATTGTCAAAGGAAACTAGAAGTAATATGAATTCTCACATTCATGATGAAAATGATATGATATGTTTCATCTCTTTTGCCATTTCACCATACAGTAAAATTTTGTTTACCTTGGCCAATTTGCAGTTCTGATCTTCAAAGACTATCAAGTCTTCCTCCAGTTTCTTTAGTTTTGCTTCAGTGGTAACTTTCTCCAGCTGTAGTTTTTGCCTAGCACTTTCTTCTTCTTCCAGCTGCTCTTCCAGCTCCTGCACAAACAAAGGAAAACATGGCATAAAATATCCAGGCCAGCCTTTGATTCTGCCATCCCTTTCTAAGAATTGTAAGTTCATCTTTTTTTCAACAACTAGAATGTCTGAATGGAAATAACAAAACCTATTATGGAGGCATGACTTTACAGGACTCACTTTTGTCCATCATCCAAATTTTGTTAACTTTTGTTATACTGTCTTCTTTCACCTCCATGACTAGGTCAACCATTAGGTATTGCAGTATGTCAACACTCCTATTCTGTACGTTACCTGAATGTTTTGCTGCATCTTCTTTTTCTCAGTTTGTAGATGCTGGCACCGTTCCTCCTCTTCCTCCACTCTAGATTCCAAGTCATGGCATATCTCCTCCAGCTCTTGTTTTTTAGCTGTCAGGCGGGCTCTGATCTCCTCTGCCTCAGCACAGAGCTCTATCTCTGCTTGTAACTGCTCTTGTAACTGCATTTTCTCTGTCACGAGCTAAACAAGAAAACCACAAGCCAAAGAATTTATAATTTTGCTAAAGTTTCTGCAAGCAGACCAATGGCAGGTTTTATTCACACCATGGATGGGCGATTCAGTCTGTTTATTGTCCATGCCATTAGCGCAGTAGTGTAAATTCAAGTATTTCCATTCCTATGTTAATGGATTTTAAAAATCAGAAGCAAAAAGTTTTAAAATAACATAGCATAAAAAGCAGTATCTTATTTCATGGTTTACTTCACTGGTTTACCTCCTCAATTTTCTTTCATAATTAATTTTATGTTTTATATGTTATTCATGTACAGCTTACATTGATCCATATCAGCACTTATTCTAAGCTTCCATTACTGTCTAGAAACAATTCTGTCCTTCATTTTAATATGATCCTTGTAACCAAACTTTAAATGCTCTGTAGCTGCACAATACTACTATGCATTTGAATTCCTATCTGTGCTGTTTCTTAATGCTAACTTCTTAGTCTGTCAGTCATACATTTCTTCTTGTTAGGAGAGGTATAGAATAGATTAAGTTTAACACCAGCTGACATTTAAAAGCATTCCACAGGAGAATTTATGCAATGGCAAATTAATAAACTGTCTGCCCTGCATGAATCAGGTATAAACCGTTCCAAGAAACACCTGGACCCCTATTATTATATATAGAAGTTTGCATCAGGGAAACATACGCATACAACTTTATATACTATTAGCTATATATCAGGGAAGGGAGGGCAAGAGGTGTGGTTATTTTTAATGTGGGACAATTGTACCACTCTATTCCTAACAATAGTCCATTCAATGAAGAAATTTACCTCCCTACTTCACATATCATTTAAATGTAAATAAAATACACAGAAATATGTATTTTATATGATGCTACGATGAAAAGTATTCTGTGCTTATTACCAAACTAAAAAAAAACACAGCAGCAGCCATCCATTTTGTAATTATTCAACCATTAATGTGAAACGTAAGTTTATAAAATGCTACCCAAAGTCAGTTACAGTACTTTAAAGAATATGAACAAGTAACAAAGTGGCACATCAGAAGGCTAGCCACTTATTCACCTGTGTATGGAGAGTTTCCATTTCAGTCAACCTGTTTTCAGCAGCCACCTGCTTTTCCTTGACCTTTACCAATTCTTCTTCCTTGGCCAGCATTTCTTCTTCTTGCCTACTCACTTGCAACAGTGGCTTTACCTGCCGAGAGACCATTTCAGGAGTCAGTTATTTCACAGTTACTGATTTATCTCTGGAGAAATATTTGGCCTAATCTGTACAAAGCTTAAACACTGGACAGAGCAACTAATGAAGAATGGATGCTATCTAGTGCTGTGGCTGACCTTTCTATTCCTGAAGTTTCTTCCAAGGTCATACCTTTGTAAACAGTCGCCACCATTGCCAGTTGCGAAGCTTTAAATAGGCAGCACAGTTCCTCTGCAGCACCTTCATTGCTGTTAATTGTTGCTGGCGTTTGGCAAAAGCCCTGAAATGGAAAAAAAGAAGTGACCTCAGATTATTTCATGCTTACTAATTAGTAGAGCTATCACACAATTGCACTTTTCCTTCCCCTCTTTGTGTTTCTAAAGCCTTTCCTCTCCATGATCAGATTTTATACACACACACACATACTGATTCCATTTACCTATCTTAAAGATCTTGTTTGCCAATTTTCAAAGTTGACTAAATTCAGAATACCAGTAATTTACCAGGTATTCTAAATTCAGAATACCAGCTAATGAGAAGGGATTGTGCATTAATGTATACGTACTTTCTAGCTAAGTAGCCTCTACAGCATGCCTGGAACCCAATGATGACATCGGTTATCTTCAAGTCTCTTTCTTCTTCAAGGTGAGCAAGGACACCTGCTCGGAAAAACACTTTGCTCTGTCCAATTCGATAAAGATTTGGGTCTAGTTCTAAGGCTTTGATCTAAAATGAAAGAGAAGAATGTTAAGTGGTCAATATTGAAAAATGAATTCATTTATCATTTCTTATCACACACAGTCTTTAAACCAGCTAAGGGGACTTTGCACAATCCTCTCAAATATTCAAATATGCAGTCAAATACTCAGCTAATTAGCATAGAACTTTACTAACTGAGGCAAATTCCTTAAAAAAGAAGTTTCAGGACATATAATCTTGTGTTCTGAAACAATCAACAAGCAGAACATACACCTTAAAATAGCTTTTTAAAAAAACCCTTAATTTTAGAAATGATCCATGAGCAATAATAAGAGACTCTGCTCACTGTCACTCATGCCCTCTTGTTTGAATAACTCAACCCGTCCTAATGGGGCTGCCCTTAAGAAGCATTTGGAAGCATCAGCTACACAACATCTGTGCTTCAGGAGCTGCATTGTTGTTGCCAGTGTTTTTCTGAATTCTGGTGGTCATTTTAAAGCCCTTCATGGCTTGGGACCAGTCTATGTGAGGGGCTGTCTTATTCTAACTGATTCTAGCCCTCTAATCTGGTCTGGCACCATGGATGTCCCATCAGTCAAGGAATGTCAGCTGGTGGGGACTAGGTGATGCCATAGCCTCTGCTTCTGGAATATTCTCCTTTTTAAGAGATTAGAATGGTTCTAACCCTGTTGGCTATTCAAAAGATCTTGAAAATCTGGGTATTAATGGCCTGGGGTCCTTAAGTGTGTGAAGGGCCCCATTTCAGGTTATATTGACACGGACTGATTGTATTTCCTGACTTATTAATTCCTTGTTTGCATTGTGTTTTAACTGTCCTGTTTTAATGATTGTTTGCCACCCAGTGTCACTGGTTTGAAGTGGATGGCTAGAATGAATGAATGAATGAATGAATGAATGAATGAATGAATGAATGAATGGAAATCATTAACTGGGATTACTTCAATATATAAAGTATTACATGCATGTTCCACAAGCTGGGGCCCTCCAGATTACTTTAAATGGTCATGTACTTAGGACATTTTATTTTCTCTAGAACACATCAGTTGGGAGGACTGATTTAGAAATTTTAAACATTTAAATTTCAGAGTATGCCAGATAATGAAAGAATATATTTATCTTCTCTGATATACTTCTTACAACTTCATTTCAAACAGGAGACCTACCATGAGCACACAAGCTTGTTTTCCATCCATGAAACCTTTAGGAATGGCATTTGGAGTCAAGATTTCATATCTAGGAGGAGAAATAATATAGTTCTGTCATTAAATTGTATTCAAGTGCATGAAATATAAATTAGGAATAACAAGATTTTTTTTCCAATGGAATTCTGGAAGAAGACCTAGTTTTAATTACAAAAAATGAAGCAAAGTTGTTTTATCAAAAACATGTTGTAACTGAAATTACTGCTTTTGGGGTCATACCTATTAGCACAAAAATATATGTTAATAGGATGTTTCTACAGGATGATCCTGCTTATAACTTCCCCACCGAAGGGCACTCCATATTCACATATCTCTGATACTATTCAATGCTGAACAGAGATTCTATATTACCATAGAATGAACAACAAATCATTATTTAATGCAGTAGCCAAGGCATACTAAAAAATGAACACAGAAGCCAACAATCTTGAGTTAATAATCCACCATACAATATGAAACTATAACTCAGTTTTACCTTTGTCTGAACTCCTGGAAGACAACTCTGTTAGGGAAACCTTGCCGGCAGATACGGATCCCTTCCAGGACTCCATTGCAACGAAGCTGGTCCAATACCAAGTGTGGATCCAATTTTCCAGCCTGTGGAGAAAAGACAAATATTAACAGAATCTCTATATATCACATGGTTACCAAGACACTGCAGCCAAGTATCTATACTGAGTGTTCCGTTTCACACTTCCCTTTAAAGAACATCTCTGGCTAAAATCATACTAAAACATCAAAAGCAGATTACTGTAATATCTATTAAAATGGGTCTCCTTCATGGATGGGGTGGTACATATGACTTCAAGGTGGTTTCAATAAATTTACTTTCAGGCCCAAATTAATGTGTTTTTCTCAGTTACCTTTTTTTCCCCTTCTATTAACTGTTTCAACACATACTGACAAAGTCAAGCATTTCTCCCCACCCATCCCTGAATCCACCATCTCCGCATCTGCACTCATCTGGGGTTCAGCAACTATGAATAAAAACCTGAGTTTCTTCAGTTGTGAATTTTAGTTATCACCCGAGTTAGCTGCCCCAAGTCCTTCGGGAGAAGGGTGGCATATAAATCAAAGTAATAAATAAATAACAAATTATCTCTCTGGGTTACAATATCAACTGCCTTCTGCTGGATGAAGAAAACATGTCTCTTTTGAACTTTTTTTTTTTAATAAAAGCACATGTATTTTAGCAACTAAAAGGTATGGAAAATGTTACTTCTTGCTCTTGCTACCATGTTTTTTCTTGCTCTATTGATTTATAATTCTATTTCTCAGCTTCATACATCTTATGTGGACATGTATATCCCATTATCTATTGTCATACAAAACTTTGCAGGCTCTATTCAAGTAAAGAGAGATCTTGTCTGATATGTATATTCCCTGTTTCACACAGAAATACTTTTGACATTTAGTATTTCCTTTTAGAAATTTTAGGAACAGCAACTATGTTCAAAACAGAAATACAATTATGAATATGTCAAAAAGAATACTGGTATTTATAGTCCTCATTAAATCACTTCTAAGGCTCATATATGGTCCATATATGATATTACTTCTAGTATCCAAAATGTTGAATGTTACCTTCTTCTCATGATTAGGGATGATACAACGGACAAAGTTGGGGTTGGTATTCCTCAGAGTAGCCATCAGTTTGGCTAGTTGTTCTTTATACAATTGTCCTACTGTTCGGAACATGCCTTTCCTGGTTTTAAACGCTCCAGGTAATGCTGAATCTGAGATGCCAGCAACCTGATCCAGTCCAACTATGCGGTCAACTGTAGGGAATACACAGGACTATTAGATTGTTCTCCCTAATTTTCATGATTGAATGCATAACTTAAGGATGCAAAAAGAATTTGCTTCATTTCTTTATAGATATAGAACTCTTGATTCATAATTTATATTAGAATAACAACAAAAACAGAAAGCAAACAGTCACCAACAAGTACAAGTTGGATCCACCTCATGCCTGACAGATCCAGCTGGCAAATTAAACTACAATATTAGGTCAAGGAATAAAACAGAATTCGAGACAACAGGGTTGACTTTAGATAAAATATTTTTACCATGATTGCTTTAACAAGATGCCAACAATGACTCGAATACAATTTGTCTTTAAAAGTTAAAGGGTTTTTTTTTCTTCATGCAAACCACTTGAAGTACTGGTATCAAGTCATTCTAAATTATGACAAACAGTCAAACATAAGCTTATCACTGGGGAATAGGTCCATATACTTAAACAGGTTGAAAAAATATCAAAAGCAGTGTGTTTAAATTTCTTCTATAGTACAAAACTTATATCACTACAATAATTTGTTTAATATGTAGAATTTATAAAACTGTAGCCAAACATTCCAGGTGGTATGGAGAATGCATTTTAGCTGATGTATGCACAAAGAGAAAGTTTTTCAATACTATGTATAACACCCTTGCACTAAGCAACCAAATCCATTCATTCATTTTATTTTCTTGCTGTCAGTGTACCAGAATGCTAAGATGATTACAAGAATATATCATGCACTGACTGTTTTGGTAGGAAAAAAGTAATTTTTATAGAATTAGTCAGGATGATAGTCATTGTAGCAGACTCAATCTTTTGAAATTGGACAAATTAAAAAAAATGGAACTAATCAAGTCACTGATGGTTGATAGCAGCCAAGGGAACTCTTCCTGTTCTCAATCATATAAGAAAATGTATTAAAATCAGTAATAATACCCAAAGGAAGCCTTTAAGTTGCTAATAGTGAAATGAGGAAATGACAAGAAGCATGATTCATATGGCTTGGTTATAAAATTAAGATATTGCTTTTTTTCTCTTAAAAGTATCTATTCAATTGACTCAAGAGGAAGAAAGTTTCAAAACTGATGTAAAATAATGACATTTGTACTATCATTGAGACCTGGCCACAATGCTCTTTGGAAGAATTGATGTCCAAGTATCTATTTGGAGACAGGAAATATTTAATTTTTCAAAAAAGAAATTTACCAAAGATGATCAGCTATATTATTTTGACCAGTTACAGTAGTTCTTAGTAGCCATTAATGTATTTCATGGGTTCTTTATGCACACAATAATCAGGTTGGAGCACATATGGTTGCCAATCTTAATGGTGTCACTCGCCTCATAATCAGTATTTAATGATTTCAAATCAGAAACAGCTTCCATTGGCAAGAGATTTAAGATATTATCAATATATGTCTTTGTTGTATCTGCAAGATCACAACTTGCTTAAAAATCAGTTTTTTCAATGTTCAAGAGGAAGCTACTAGCAAAAAGCAGAGGAACTGAATGAGACAGACAAGCAGAAACAGGAAAAAATAGGAAGATTTAATGGAAGCATTTCTTGCATGGTTCTAGAAGGAATCACACACAACACAATAGCTGCATTGCTCAGTCACCTGGTTCTAGATGAAGAATAGGAAAATGTTGATAGAAATAGGCTCTCTGAGCGTTCTGTATCTCTGCAACAGAGACGTCAAAGAAAAACCCAAGAAAAGAGACAGTAATAGTAAGATTTAAAGCAAGAAATATTCTGTAGCGCAAGATATCTAAGAACACTGGAATAGGCAAAAATAGGCTTTTGATCCCAAATTTGGATGGTGTATTCTGAGGAACTTATGCTTGAAAGTTATTTTGCTGCCTGATGAACTGGAGAAGGGCCAAACGTATTTCAGTAACAGGAGAAATACCATATTGTCAAGCATTTTAAGAGAAATGAAAATGGCAACTGTCAATTTTAAGAGGAGGCTGCTCAAACTCATGCTTCCAAACAAAGGACAGCACTCTTAAAGAAAACAAGAAAAGCCATGATTACATACCATCTTTCCATAGGTCAGATACAAACTTATCAGAGGACTGGTGTAGCAGAGTAGCAACATTATCATTGAGAGGGTCCATGTTCTTCATCAGCCACTCATCAGCTTTATAATCAACCTAGACAAGACATTTGTTGCCGGTATTTACTACACATTATCAAATTGCCTCAGTAATGACTAAAGCAGTGGTTCTCAACCTGTGGGTCGGGACCCCTTTGGGGTCAAACAACTGTTTCACAGGGGTTGCCTAAGACCAGAGGAAAACACATATTTCCGATGGTCTTAGGAACTGCGACATCGCTCCTCTATCCATCTCCAGGCAGGTCCGCCCACATGCAGATCCGCCCACATAAGAGTACCCAGTGTGATGACATCATCGCGCCAACCACATCACATACACCCTGTACAAATACAGGTGTATGTGATGGGATTGGCGCCATAATGTACTTATGTACTCTCACACGTGTAGAGTAGCAAAATTAGAGTTATGAAGTAGCAACGAAAATAATTTTATGGTTGGGGGTCACCACAACATG
>JANHFM010001773.1:35070-50874 GCA_032468115.1 Grayia smithii | reverse complement strand
ATTCGAACCGGCACTAATTGCAGGCAGATGGAACTAAGTGGAAACACTTAGCCAGTGCATTAGCTAATTGCGCCACCAAGGCTCTTTTGCCCTCAGAGAAGAGTCATGTCTTACATACTGAACAGATTCTCACACATTTTGTTTCATACTAGATTTATACCGGTTAGGGCCTATTTATATACCTCTTTTACAAGAATTCTTTTCAACTGGAAGTATGTAAAATAATTTACAACACACAAGGCAAATTGTAGACATGTTTGGATAATGCTGATGTCAGGCCTGGAAGCCATCTTTTGTACTGGGCCTTCAGACCTGCCACATTTACTACTGTGGGAAATTGGGAGGGGGGATGGTATGGAACATGGGTGATATGTAGTCATAATAACATTCCTTTCTCAGAGAGTCAAGGACATCTTGCCCTGCATGTGGAGGGGTATGACTGGGAGGCATCTCCAGTTGGGACGGTGCTTTGATTGGACTTTGTGATGGACTTGTGGGTGTTGGGCAGGGACTCTGATTTTCCTTTGGGCGAGGAAAACCTGGAAGCTTTCAGATTCGGGTTTTCCCAGATGTGCCAATATGACATCTCTAATTAAGTGGAACTTTGAGGAACTCAAGCCTCGAAGATTTCTTTCGTTGGGGGTGTTACTTGGAACCCTGATAGCTGATTTTTTTTTTTTTTTTGCAGCTTGAGGGGACTAAATAATATCAAATAATCATGAGAGTGCCCCCTTTTAATTTGCAAGAATGTAGGAATGCAACGAAACGAGGAAACTAATGGCGCCGTATAACACTAATTTATTTTGTTTACTCTGAAAAATCTGTTAATTGCATAGGTAGAATAGGGAGGGGCATTGCTCTTTTGTTACTTTTGGGAAAAAGAAACCAAATCGCCATTAAGCTTGTACCAACAAATTTCAAGGGTGCCTATGTGTGTTTTCCCGTCTTCAGTACCTCCAATGTGAAGAAATGGGAAACAGAACTGCAGACATTAAGAGAGAGCAACGCGAGGCTCACAACGGCTCTCCAGGAATCTGCGGCCAGCATAGAACACTGGAAAAAGCAGTTTTCCATTAGCAAAGATGAAAACGATCAGCTGCGGAGTAAGGTACGGAATGCCACAAATGAAAGCATCTGTTTTTGCTATTTATTGCTAAAAACCTCATTAAATCTCATTAAATCTCATTAAAGAGCTTAAAAATCTTTAAAGATGGAAATTGCTTTTCTTCAGCTGTCCATCAAAGTTGGAGAGGTAATGATAATTTTTTCATTAGTAATCGCAATAGCGCTTAGATTTTACTCTCTGCTCAGCACTCTCTGAGCAGTTGATCTCAGCAATGTGGGTCCTCATTTTACTGATCTCGGAAGGATGGAAGGCTGAGTCAACCTTGAGCAGGTCAGGATTCAACTCCAGGCTGTGGGCAGAGCTTGCCTGCAATACTGCATTCTAACTCCTACGCCACCAGGGCTCATTATAAGAAGGGATGTATAGTTTTTACAGTTAATGTCGAGCACCATGTTCTCAAACATCAGC
Source organism: Grayia smithii (assembly GCA_032468115.1). NCBI lineage: Eukaryota > Metazoa > Chordata > Lepidosauria > Squamata > Grayiidae > Grayia > Grayia smithii. Next base: position 49,340 of record JANHFM010001773.1, on the reverse strand, counting down.
TGAGAGTCTACTATGGCTCAGGACCAGGTTATCTCCAAAATCGTCTCCTACCCTGCGTCTCCCTGCGACCGGTAAGATCCCACAGAGTCATTCTCCTCCAGGTTCCATCAGCTAAACAATGCCGGCTGGTGGGCCCACAGGAGAGGGCCTTCTCTGTGGCTGCTCTGGCTCTCTGGAACCAGCTACCTCCCGAGGCCCGGACTGCCTCCACCCTACTGACCTTCCGCAAAGCAGTCAAAGCTTGGCTTTTCCGGCAGGCATGGGGCTGTTGATCTCACTGTTGTGACTTAGTGAGATCCGGCCCCCGATGGGATATGAATGTTTTTCTGCTGTTTATTGCTTTTAAATTTTATATATGTAATTCCTTTGGGTTTTTTATTGTGAGCCGCCTGGAGTCCTCCGGGAGTTGGGTAGCATATTAAATAATTAATTAATTGATTGATTAAATAATTAAATAATTAAGACTATTGCCACTCAGTACCAGATCATGATATGAAATAAAAATACATTTCAAAACCAAACAATTCATTCCATGCAACAAATGGAAAGTAAACTCAAAATTGTATTAAATAAAAATAAATACCATATTTTTCAGACTATAAGACACACCAAGATTTTGAAGGAACCTCTTTCTTACTGTGAACACCCTGTTTTTGCTAAAAAAACGGGCCCATTTTTCACGAAAATGGGACGAGCAGGGAGGCCAAAAATGGCTGTATTCTATATATAAGATGCACCAACATTTCCACCCTCTTTTTTTGGGGGGGGAATGTGTCTTTACCGTATTCCGTATTCCGAAAAATACAGTAGTCATTTTGGTCTAGTGGTTAAGGCAACAGTCTAGACCATGAGTTCTAGTCTCACCTTAGGCAGGAAAGCTAGTTGGATGACTCTCAATCAAAATCACCTCACAGTATTGATGTTGGGAAAATATGAGGAGGAAGATGTATTGGATATGTTTGTTGCCTTATTTGTAAAAATAATAAAAGTGACATACAAATAAATAAATAAAATACAAGACTAGATTGTAAGACAAATAGCTTCACTTAATCAGCAGAATCCTACAATCCTTAAATGAAAAGCCACTTAATAAGGATCTTATACAATTATGCAGTCCTGATTATCAAATTATCATAATGAATAAACACAATCAATTATAAAGTAATCACAGAGCGAGCCCGTTTGGTGTAATAGTGGTTAAGGCACCAGGCCAGAAATCAGGACTTCTAGTCCCGCTTTAGGCATGAAAGCCAGCTGGGTGACTTAGGGCCAGTTACTCATTCTCTGCCAATACGGCATGCTCAAGCAACAAGCCAGTTGGTCAATTCCTGTCGCAACCAATGAATCAACACTAGGTTGATTCAACAAAAAATCTTATACTTGGAGGAAAATGCTAGGAAGAAAAATATATTCAGAGCAATCACAGGAGTGTTGCTCCATAAAATACTCAAATAGTATTTTAGTTGGGGTAATACTTATATATTTCTACTACAAGTAGTCCTCAACCTATTAATGGTATGTAGGAAGGACCTTGGGAGAGGAGGCTAGAGATGCTGCCTAGAGAACATTCAGATAAGAGAGGCATAGTCTGCAGCAAGAATGTAGGTAGAGCAAGAGGCTCAGAAGGGGTGTTGGTCTTGCCTGAGACACACCTTCTTGTTGGGTGGAGACAGTAGCCAGGCATGGTTGTATTCATCTGTTCAGTTTGAAGGACTAAGTCTGTCAGAGTTGTTAAGTCCCACCCTTGTTGCTAGGGACTTCCAGCTTTTGGCGAAGACGAAGAAACAGACTCGACATGTCGGGAGAAAAAGAGTTAGAAAGGAAGACCAGACTGACAAAGGGTGGGGCTGGCTGCTGTCTCCACCCAATGAGAAAGTGCATCTCAGGCAAGACCAACACCTTTTCTCCATAGTGGTGGAAACAGCAGCCAGTTATGGGACATACCAAAGCTTACTGTCCCTAACTAGGGGTGGGCCCAGTCTGGTCAGAAGACTCCCCTCCAGTATGAACCTGCTGCAAGACCCTACAGCCAAATGCAGCCTCAGCTGAGGCAAATTTGTCCAATTTGTAGTGCTTAATAAAAGGGGAAGGGGAAGTCCAAGTTGCCGCCCTGCAGATTTCAGTCAGCGAGACCTGTGTTGCCCATGCTGCCAACGTGGCCATACTGCAAGTAGAATGTGCTGTCAGACAAGCGGGCCTTGATAAGGCATGCAGTTTATACGCTTTGGCGATCGTTTGACGAAGGAGTGACCCTGCAACCTAGAGACTGTGATAAAAGAGGTAAACAACGACTCCATTTTTTGTAAGTCAGCAGTTCTCTTAAGATATATACGGAGGGCCTTCCGAATGTCCGAAGTATGCCAACGGTGTTCTAAGGGGTGGGCAGGTTCAGGCAGAAATCAGACAGGATCAGTCCTTGCATCCGATGAAAGTGTGTCTTGATCTTAGGAATGAAAGAGGGATCGAGCCGAAGGACCATGGAATCAGCGTGAAACACACAAAGGTCACTTCGCACGGAGAGGGCAGCAACCTCAGAAATTTACCTGGCGGTGGTAATCGTCACCAAAAAGATGACCTTACATGACAAAAGGCGAAGACTGGTAGTCCGCAAAGGCTCGTACAGGGCCTCCGTAAGGCAATTCAGTATAATAGACAGGTCCCAGGTGGGGTACCTGTGTACCATAGGGGGACAAAATTACTGGCGCCCTTCAGGAATCTCTGTATGGTGGGATGCTGAGACAAGGAAGGGACCCACAAGACAGGACAGAGAGCTGCCACTTGTCTCTGAATGGTGTTAGGCAATAGCCCACTATCTAGTCCATCCTGAAGAAATTCCAAGATCTGAGCTATTGAGGCCTGGAGGGGGGAGATACCCACACTGTCACACCAAGTACAAAATGCCCGCCAAGTGGTGGAGTAAATACGGTTCGTGGACAGCCATTGAGAAGTCTGAATAGTCTGAATGACCCTGGAGGAGAGATTGTCCCAGGGGACCAACACCCCCTTGCTGAGTGATGTTATGCCCTAAGTGATTCTCCAGGGTGGGGCCACTGACAATGTCTTGAGGTCGGCGAACCAAGGCCTCCTGGGCCAATGTGGGGCGAGAAGTATGACCTCTGCCTGTTCCTTTAGAATCTTCTGCACCACCCTCAAAAGGAGTGGCAGAGGAGGAAATGCCTCCTAAAGGAGCCCCTGTGACCATGGGCTGTGGAGAGCATCTACTCCCTCCGCTCATGGAGCTGGAAAGTGCGCATAAAATTGTGGGAGCTACACATTCTCTGGGATAGCAAACAAAATCCTCCTCTGGGAGGCCAATATAATCCATCAGGTCCCGGAAGAGGGACGGGTGCAGGCGCCACTCTGAGTGGTCAATGACTGTCCGGCTGAGCCGCTGTCAAGGAGTGCAGGTGCCACTCTGCTCAGAGGCTTAGTCTCCTGGCCTCCAACATCAGACCCATGGATCTGGTGCCCCCTTGGCAATTTATGTGTGACTTAGTGGCCACATTGTCAGTAAGTACCAACACATGTTTGTTTGTGACCAAGTGCCAAAAGTGCAGAAGGGCTAAGTAAACTGCTCACAGCTCCAGCCAACTGATGTTCCGTTGCAGGTCGCAGCCCGACCATCTGCCCTGAGCAACCTGTGTCTAGAGAGGTGCCCCCAACCGAAGAGGCTGGTGTCCATCATCAGCCCCAGACGATGAGGCTCAAGGAACAGCCGCCCCTTGGATATGGCTGGAGACTGCCACCAGGTGAGGGATCTGTTGATGCTGAGGGGAACCCGGACACTAGCTGGAGAATTGCTTCTACCAGCCTTCTGAAAGGGCAAAAGAAACCATTGGAGGTCTCCTGCATGAAGGCGTGCCCATGGGGTGATATGAATGGCCGAAACCATCTTGCCTAGAAGCACTGACAGCAGCGCCAAGGCGGTCTTACTTTCATTCTGAACCATACCAACTAGTTCTCTGAGACTGGCCTGCCACTCCTGAAACAAATATACTTTGCCCCCTAAGGAATGTATCACAGCCCCAAGATGGAGTAATCGAGTTGAAGGGGTCAAGTGGCTTTTCTCCATGTTGATAGAGAAGCCGTGATCCTTGAGACAATGAATAGTTACTTGGAGATCCTTGATGGAAAGTTGCTTCGAAGAGGACTGGATTAAAATATCATCCAAATAACATTGGACATGGACAGATATGGTCCTAAGGTGGGCCACCAAGGCAGCTAATGCCTTAGTTAAGGTACAGGGTACAGAAGAAAGCCCAAAGGGTAAAGCACAGTACTGATAGTGAGTACCAGCATAATAAAATCTAAGACACTTACGATGAGGAGAAAAAATAGGAAAGTGCAAATATGCCTAAGTAAGATCAATAGAGATGAGAAAGTCGCCCTTCCTGACGCCAGCCAGAATAGATTGAAGAGACTGCATTTTGAACCGTTTATACATGATGTATCAGTTCAGCCTTTAAGGTCAAGAATAGGTCTCCACCCGCCTGAGGACTTAGGAACTAAAATGGAAGGGAGTAAAATCCCTGCCCTGCCTGATCCTCCGGTAAGATCACCAGTGGAAAAAGACCGGTAAATGCTGATTGCTCTGACAATAATCCCTCATCATCAGATAGATCCTGTTCCTTACACTCGACTTCCTTGCCAAGCGAGGGATGGCTTTTGTCTGAGGGAGCCGGAGAACCAGGATCCCGAAAGGAATGGAAGTCATCCGGGCAAGGGTCGAGATGTGAATCAGACACCACAGACATAGCTGGAGAATCCCAGCTGAGCTGATATAAACTGGCCATATGGCTCTGCGATATGGCCCTGGCAATCATGTCCTGAAAATTGTCTGGCAAGGAAAACCCCCAATCCACTGTAGGAGCTAAATCAGCAGTCGGAGGAGCAGCCTTGGTAGATGTCTCCACAGGAGTCAACAAAGGACCCCATAAAGCGGCTGTCAGGGTTCCAAGGAACACCCCAAAGTCGGAATGGACAAGAGACAGTCCCACAAGGAGACCTGGTCTGGGGTAATCCCTGGCGACCTTGGAGAAGAGGCTGTAGCGGCGAGCATATCAGGCTCATCCCTGGACGGCAATTGCAAGGCCTTGTTCTTACTGGCCTTACGGCAGATCTTTTGCAGGGCCTGATCCCTGCGTCTTTCATCCCGGGTGGATGCCTTAGTGCAATGACCAGATTTTAAATTGAGACCGGGCAATGGATTGGTCCCCAGATGTGGCCCCCCACGGTCGCAGCCTTGGGGGGTCCTGGGTCAGTTTCCATATGGTCCCTGTCAGGCCCGTCAGCCTCAGTTGCACCCCTCTTGGACTTGCACAGTGCCTTTGGCATTACCCTATGCTGAAATACTGGCAACTCAGTGCAGGCAAGGGTCCAAGTCTAAATATGGTGCCAGCTGACTGGCAAACCACATGAATATTGAAATGTGTGTGGCTCACAAAATGGCTGCCAATAAATCCAACTTTCACAAAATGGTGCCCACAATGACACTGTTCCATCCGGAACGGGCCGCAGTGCCAAGGGAATCACTCTGGTGTAAGAGCTGCTGCTTTTGTCTGCTCGATGGGGCAGCAAGGATGAAATGCAGGCCCCATTCGCTGCATTGCTGGGCATGCAAAGAATGGCTGAAAGCCCCCTCCCCCGAAGGGTGGCCTAGCTGCTAAAGGAGCACAAAGCTCCTGACAATGGCAGCCCAGGAATCAACGGGATGCAAAGCCCCTTAAGCAGCCGTTGGTGGCAAACAAGCTTAACCGACAGAGGGGCAGATCAAGCTGGCGAGCTTTAGCTCAGCTGGTGTCAGTGCATGAGGCACCCAAAATGATGGCTTGGCTACTAAGGGAGCACATGGCTCCTGAATATGCAATCCCGGCTGCCCGGGAGACCACAATTGCCATTGCTGAGCCAAGAAACTGCTTGGCTGACATCTGAATGCAGGCAGACAGAGGAATTGAAGCTCCTGGAATACTGAAAAAGTTGGGCGGCTGCCAGATGGACGAAAATGGCCACTTGACCAGCCCTTTGGGAGCACGAAGCTCCTGTAGCGGTTTGCAACAGAAATGAAGCACAAAGCTCCTGCAATCCTGTCCCAGCCTCGAGGGAGTGCAAAACTCCTTTCTGCTACTCCAGAACGCCTGCAGTTCAACGGAGAGCACAGGTAACAGAAATCAGAAAAGAAAGTGATTGGAACGGGTCGGGCTGAGAGAGGCAGAGCCAAATCCATGTCACCAGGGAACCAACAGAGGCTCAACCAGCCTGGAGAGCCACTCTTGTCCTACTCACAGTTATGAAGAAATTCAATAATAATAGAGAAAAATAGTCCACAAATGTCTCTATAAGGGAAGAAGCAGCTAGGAAATGGGAAGAGAAGTAATCCAACATGTCCGTCCAGTCTGAAGGAGTGAGTCAAAAGCTGGAAGCCCCTAGCAACAACGGCTGGACTTAACAAATCTGACAGACTCAGTCCTTCAAACTGAACAGACAAGTACAACCATGCCTGGTTGCTGTCTCCACCACTATGGAGAAGAGATCCTCAAGGAGACTGTGGGAGATTTGTACTTTCTGATTTCAAAATTCTATTAATGTAGCTTTCCCCAAAAAAATACAACCAATTAATATAGACATATTTCCTGTCTTGTCTACCTGGGAATGTTTACAACCTACAACCATTCATTCATCATAAACAAATTATCATAACCTGGTTCACACTTATGATTACAATGCTCCACAATAACGATTGCCATTTGCAACTTTCCACAATGGCTTCCCCAGAAAGGTAATGGATAAGCTGGAAAGGAGGAGTGCAGGTCATTGGGTTACATTTTCCTCACCTGTGCACCCTACTGCAGCCTTTCTGTGCTCACTCTTGCACCAGCCACTTTCTGTGTCACACTTGAACCAGCCACTGTCACTTTCCAGAGCACCCTTCCTGACCTCAGCCATACTCTTGAGCACCCTTCACATCTCTTCGTCTGCTTCCTCATCCAGCAGCAGCCACTTTCTATCTGCCAGCCGCGGACTAACTTTGGTGGTAGGACACATATATACACATTTATTTATGCAAAAATCTATCATCTTTCCTTTCTAAACAGCCAAGCTCTACTTTAGAGGAAGAGCCTCCATTTAAGGGTGAAACACAGTGCAACAGCAATTTACATTGACCTTCAGTATGATTACAACTAAGAAAAGCATCTATTTATTAATTGACTACAGCTGTTTACAGGAGAGAATGTAGGGTTGTTATTTCTAGGGAATCTCCGGAGCATTCAAGAACTCCTCCTCCTCCTGAATGCATACAGCATAGTTTATATGTATTTTCTGTTCCAAGACTCTTCTGTGAGACAATTCCATTTTGGGTTAATTCATCTCATTAAAAAATATTTATCAATCAAATACAACAGATATTTGATGGACTGCCTGCCCTTCTCTCCACCCCATGTAGGAAAAAAAAACCCCAATTACATGAGCTAAAGATAGGAAGATAAATTCTTTTAAATATGGAATAGGGAGTTAAATATAAATTTAATGAATGAAACTTAAGCTCTTTAATAGCATGTTTGCATGCCAAAGAATCCAATTTAAGACTTAAAAGGAGCTTCAAGGTCATTTCAGATTCAGGATGTTGATGATAACCTGCCCTTTATCATTTATTGTTAGTACAGAAGTACTTTCCATAGCAGTTTCATTTTTTTCAGACATTCATATTCCCACCAATGTGTGATTAATTGTACAAAATTCAATTCAATAGATCAATTCTAACTGATCTATTTCATGTATTATACTATTTCTGGAAAATATTTCATAATTTTTTCACTAGGTCTTTAAATTCTTCTAGAGGAAATCTACTGCCCTGTGTTAATCCTGGCAACTAGTGAAAAAAAAATGCTAGCATTTTACATCAAATGCAATAACCTAAATTGATGAAGTTAAATATGATAACGAACTAGATGTGGAACAATTCAAGACAAATATAATTATAAGTAAGTAAGTAAGTAAGTAATAAATCATTCAGCAAGGCAAGAAAAGAATTGATACAAAACTCAGAAGACTCTAAAAATGAAACTTTGTAAGTAATATTATTACTAAAATGCAAGGGATTTTAATCTTCCTACGTATATACTGTACTTTTCAGAGTATAAAATGCACTTTTTCCCTCCTAAAAGAGGGTGGAAATGTTGTTGTGTCTTATACACAAAATACAGCCATTTTTGGCCTTTGGAAACCGCTCCCTGTGCGTCCCATTTCCCCAAAAACAAAGACCTGTTTTTTGTGAAAACGGGGCCTGCAGAGGGTTTTGGGAGGCCTGCAGAGTCCTCCTGGGGGCTGGGGATGGCAAAAACGTGACGTGTGGGTGGTTTGGGAGGCCAAAAACGGGGCCTGCAGAGGGTTTTGGGAGCCCTGCAGAGTGCTCATGGGGGCTGGGGACGGCAAAAAAGCCCCCATTTTTATGAAAAACAGACCCATTTTTGGCCTCCTAAACCTCCCATGCATCGTGTTTTTGCCCTCCCCAACCCCCAGAAGCATTCTGCAGGCCTCCCAAACCCTCTGCGCACCCCAATTTTGTGAAAAATGGGACACGCAGAGGATTTGGGAGGCCTGCAGGGTGCTCCTGGCGGCCAGGGAAGGCAAAAAAATTTTTTTTCTTGTTTACCTCTTCAAAATCTTGGTGCGTCTTATATTCTGGTGCGTCTTATAGTCCGAAAAATACGGTATACTTACGATACATAGGAAAACTGATTTGATCTCAACAGGTGGCTTTGATTTAAATCAAGTCGATTTAAATCACTATTTAAATCACTAGTAAAAAGGCTTCAATTTATATCATAATTTTTAAAGAGCAACTGTCATCTCTGTCCTGCAGCAGCTCTTCCTCTGACCTGCTGTTGATGCAACGACAGTCCCAATATTGTAGAATAGTGTCTTATACTACATAACTAAGTTTCATTTCATGCTAAATAAACTAAATTATTAATGTATCTTAAATAGAAAACTATCTTTAGATAGATGTTTACTCCAAGAGCATTTTATTAAAATAAATTTGATAAAAATAAACAAATTTCTGATTATTATTTTTTTTTAAATCAATTTTTATTCACCCTGGATCTGAAAATGATCTCTATTCTTATTTTTTTTAGACACACATATCCCATTAGCGACTTTTAATGTGACAGTAATAGTCCAGTCTTCATGAAGTCCTGCAAAGCAAGGAATTTAAGAATTCACTGAAAACGATTATGTAGGGACAAACTATTTTTTAACCTACATTTTTCCAAGCTAACTTTTTCATTAGTGATAGCAAAGTAAAATAAGGAAGAAGTACCCAAAAAAGAAAGCTTCAGATTACATGAATGGATACAAGAAGGATCCATCATAAAAACCAGCACCCAAGGATTTGGGGGGGGGGGGGGGAATGATAATTTGACTTAAGATTGCACTACCAAAGTTCATAAAGGTGAGACCTGAATATAGAATTCCTCCATCAGTTTCATTGTGTCACACACCCACACTGTTCTATCATGTATCCGTGCACTGCCAACACTTGTTCTTCTGTGTTCCAGACTATTTTAAGAAAGCCTGGTTAAAAATATATATTCCCCAGAAGTCTGAATTTGGCATTACAAGATGTTTTTCAGAGAAACCAAAAACCAAATATGACCTCAGGGCCATAGGAATAATGAGAAAGTACAATAGTTTCATCAGGGAATCCTAAAATCTCATTTACTTATACAGCACAGTTATCAGAGAAACAACGTAAGTTATCTATTTATTTTGTTAGAACTATTTGAATTACCCTACTGGCCTCCTGGTTGTTTAATAAAAGGTTTTAAAAAAGTGAAAAACTGTGGAATTGGTAGTGGCTATATGGTGTGACAATGGTCCCCAAACCTTTTGGGCACCCGGGACCAGTTTCACGGAAGACAATTTTTCCATGGACAGGGAGGGGAGGGGAAGGAGAATGCAGCCTAGGTCTGGTGCATGCAGAGTTTCACTCACCTGTCATTCACCTCCAGTTGTGCAGCCTGGTTTTTAACAGGCCACAGACCAGTACCAGTCTGCAGCCCAGGGGTTGGGGACCGATGCAATCCTGTATCAGTTTTCACAATCAGAATCTATTTCACCCAATAGTTTTCATTTAATCTACATAATGGGCCCACCCACAGCTATAAAATTCACCGAATGATTTTAGTCCAGTCATCTTTTCTCAGCCCAGTTTATGGCTGTGATGCGGGGAGGAGGAAGAGGGAGAAGGAAAGCACTGTGTATATTACCTTGCATTCCTGAATGAAAAATGGAATGAATATAAAACTACTAAAAATAATTATACATTGGGGACTTTACTATTGCTTGATAAGGATAAGATATTAAACTTGCCATAAGCAGCAAAATGTCTAACAGGAAAGTCTGTCTATACTACAATGATTAGAGTGTATTAAATGAATGTATTAAACTAATGTTAATTCAGTGTTTTCCTGGTTAAGAATCATTTTGTTTGCAATAGATACAAAATACCATAGGCAACCTGCTGGAAAAAGATACAATATTTTTTCCCATTACACTTAAAAACTTTCAAGGAAACATTATGTGATAGGTTGGAAGGTTGAAATAATCCTAGCTATTTTTCATACCTTAAAAATACGAACTAGTTTGTTATTTTTTTTCAAACATGAAGTCATACTGAACTTTGTGCAACCTATAAGGTAAAAATTCTTTATTTGCTTATAATTAGTTCTGCTAATGAAACTATACTTCTTTCCCTAGGTACCTAAAGGTAAGAAAAAAACATAACCATACAGCAACAAAAAGTAGTAGTAAGTTGTAACTAACAGATGCTGTCAAATTAATAAGGCCATTATGTAGATTAAGTGAAAATTATTGGGTGAAATAGACTCCAATTTATACAGCCTGATTTATTGGCTATTCTACCGCATTTGCATGGAAGTTGAACCTCTCATTTCTGATGACTATATCTAGATAGTTGTTCTGTAGCTGACTCATAAAAATCACTTAAAAGATCTTTCAATATATATGTCATTTTGATAGTATTTGTCATTATTGGCAAAAACACAGCCCTGCATTTACTTTTGACATCGAAATCGAAATCCATGTTGTCATTCATTCATTCAGCCAGCCAGCCATCTATCTCACTGTTATAGAGACTCTGGGCAGCTTACAATTCTTCACAGCAGGAAGTCCATTTCTGTAGAAATTTCTGCATATAATTGTGAGTTAGTTCCCAAATATTAGAAAGGCTTATTGGCATTCTCATCTTAAAGGCATCAAAGCAGCATTTGCTCACTGTCAGAGATGCAAGATTATACTGATTGTCCAGCAGTACTTGAGTATTCTCTCTCTCTCAACCCTATTCAACCTCATGGGATTTTTATGCAGAAAAAAACAGGAGGAATAAGAAATATTATATGTTTGCTGCTTTGAGTTGTTGATAAAAATAATAAAAGTGGGATAAAAGATCTTTTAAAAAATATTTCAAAAGGAAATCCAACGAGTTTACTCCTACGGTAGATAACTGAGTACATGATTTCAGCCTGGAGCAATTACTGGTTTAAAACCTCTTTCATAAATTCAGGATATTTAAAGGAAAGAGTCTTGTTTTTCTAATCTTTTTAAAATCGTGTAGGACTTAAAACCTTCCAATTACATAAAATGTAAGGCTGAAGTGTTGAAACATTTAACATGAATTAATCTGTACTGTTATTGTAAAATCAAAATCTGCAGCAAGGGAAGACCGAATTGCAAAACTCAGCAAAAACATATAAATGTTTATTAGAAGAAAACAGCCTCAGGCAGTGCAAATATTACTGAAATACAATTCCCAGCATGACCAATACAATAGTGGAAGCCAACAATATCTGGAAGACCATGTGTTTGCCATCACTGGTTTAATCATGGGCAGTTCATATGCTTGATGAAAAATCTAACTTTTCAAATCTATTTGGCATCAAAGCAGCTTTGTGGATAAGGACATCTATTGTTTATAAAGAAAAGAACTGAAATAAGTCTGGCATTTAAATATTTTACAAATATTGTCTAAAAATTAAAAATTATAATTTTATCCACATTCTGATCCTACAGGTTGCTTGAAAAAAGAATATAAAAACCACTGAATGCTAAAAATTCTAAATTAGTTTTTTTCCAAGTATTAGTACAAATTAGTATTAGTATTTTAGTCCAATCAGTAGTAGTTCCCTTTCAGTTAAGACTCAGGCCAGGTCAAGGGACTGAGATGACACTGATGACAGCGGGAGTGGAATGCACCCATCCATGTTCTTCTTGCTTTCTCAGCAGCCTTCAATACCATCAATCATGCTGTCTTTTCTGGACTGCTATTCCAACCCTTGAATGAAAGGATTTGCAAGGGAATGCAAAGGTTGCACTTTGCTGGCCTTGCTTTCAAGGGGTGGCAAACGACCACTTGGAGGTAGTGGTTTTCCATTGCCATTCTTCAGGAGGAAACAGATTCACATTAAAGGGCTCTAAAATAGTTTAGGAAAATATGTGTAGGGTTAAGTAAGAAAAGTGAGGAAGGGAAAAGAATGACCGCCAAGTTACAGTATTCTAATAAGCTTAGCTGTATAAGCCAGCTTTATTGAAAGCAATGCTTAGTGATGCAGTGGTTAAAGTGTTGGATTAGAAGCAAGGAGATCCAGGTTCTAGTCTATCCTCAGCCACTTAAACTCACTGGATGACTTTGGGCCAGTCACATTCTCTCAGCTCAGGGTACCCCACAGGATTGTGGTTGTGGGGAAAACAAAAGAAAATAATATGTATGCTGTCTTAAGCTCAAAAATAAAAGGTTGTTATAATTCAAATCAAATAACTAACACTACATACTTTTCACCAAAATCACCACTAAAGAAAAATATGACGTAAATCAAAGAATCATTTTTACAATACACAGAATCCATGAAAAAAGCACTTGATGGGGACAAAGTAGGGCAAATTAATGTGACAGCAAATGGCAATATAAGCAAATCTTATATTGGCCACCTTGTACTCAAAAGTGAAACTGATAAAGAATTGACTGAGCTTGCAAAGCACAGAAACTGTTAAAAAGAAATGGCATCTTGTCTTTAGGAGATAGGTTATAAAAATAGTTCAGACTTCACTTTTAAGACACTTAAGCTCAATTTTTAATAACCCAATACTTTAAAAGCCTAGAATATATTTTATTCCAAATTAAATCTAACATACTATACTTCCTGTGACTCTTATTTCCTGTTACTATATGTGCAGTACATGCTTTCTCAGTAGAGAAGAGACAGCGTTCCACAAGGAAAACATTCCAGAGGGAGAACGCATTCTTTGTGACCACTCTCTTACTTCAAGACTAGAGCAGCATTTTCATAAACTGCAGCCCATCCCTGCTGCTTAAAGGATTTGGCTCAGAACTCCCATGTCTCCCAAGCAACAGGGGCTTCGAGATAGGCACAAGGCGTTGTTTATGATGAAATAAACAAAGCAAAAATTCTTTCTTTCCTCACAGACTTTAAGCAAATCTAAACTACTGCCAACAATAACTACACAGCACGCTACCAATCAGAGTCAGTAACTTAATTCTATTCTTCTGCATAGGCAGCAACTATATTCCCATTCATTTAGATCTGAAAACTGGACTGCCCTTTTTCTTGCTAATCCCCACAGTCTCCATAATCTGTATCAACATCAAAATTGCTATTCCTAAATAAGTATCTCTGAACTTAAATCTCTTTATAAATTATAATTCATATTTGTTACACCAGTACAGGCACACACAGATGTGACATTTCTTAACATGCTTCCTAGATTCCAGGTGGAAATGCATATAATGGTAGCAGTGCCATCTCTATTTCCACTCAAGAGCAATAAGTAAGATGGGACAGGAGGTTTTTGGAGATGAAAAAAAAAATAGGGAGTGATGCCTCCCTTCATAGGACGACCCCCACCATCAGCTATAGTATGTGGTTATACTAATTATATATATAAAAAATTAATTGGAAGGAGTTCAATGGGCAGAATATAGCTGCAGATCAGAAGGCTTTCGCATACCTCCTGTACTTCAAGACTTCCAGACTTCAGATTGATTTCTATCTTGCCTTTTGTACAGGAACTCAAAACAATATATACAGTGGTCCCTCATACATCAACCTTATGAGGATAGGCTGGACTGAGAAAATATCTAGCTCAAAGTTTCAGGGGCAGTGGTGAAATTCAATTTTTTTTACTACCGGTTCTGTGGGCATGGCTTGGTGGGCATGGTGTGGCTTGGTGGGCAT
>JANHFM010001772.1:160818-176518 GCA_032468115.1 Grayia smithii | reverse complement strand
GGGTGGGAGGACTCCTGGAAGGGACAGCGAGGGGAGGGGCAGGACGGGGAGGGACGGGGCCAGCCAGAAATTTAACAACCGGTTCTCCCAAACTGGCCCAAACCGGCTGAATACCACCACTGACTGTATTTGCTCAAACTCTACAGAGAAATGTTCTACAGTTAATCCTTGACTTATGACTGGTCACTTGGTAACTTTTCAAAGTTATGACAGACCCAAAAAAGGTATAGACCCAATTTGAAATTCTGATAACTGCCCTGGTCACGTGATTACATTTTGGATTTTTGGCAACCAGCCTGTATTTATAGCTATTTGCAGTCAGATGACCACAATTTATATCATTTTTGCTAGAAATGTGATGATCCACTTAATGACCAGCAAGGTTTATGACTAAACTTCCAGGCTTAATTATGGTCCTAACTTGAGGACTATCTGTATACATTTCTGTTCCTTTACATATTCTCCAAATCCTTTTCTACTGAAAGAAGGATCATTGGATGTCTAATGCATTAACTACCAGCATTGAATATGTGCTGGCCAGTCAACCAAGTTTTGGGAGCAGAAGAAATTACCTATTCTTGTAAAAATATATATATATTATAAAGGAACATAATAAATTCAGACTGCAGGGATTCATTCATAGGCTGGAATATTATTTACTGGAATGGTCTTCTCTGTAGCAAACTTTGAGATACCTTATCACTTCACAATATTTATCTTGTTTGAAAGCTGACATTTGTTTGCCTTCTAGTTTTTCTAATCTGGGAATCTATTCATATTGATCTCACACAACACTTAGTCCAGACGAAAGTCGTAAAAACAGACCCTCAAAGAGCACTTTATTAAAAGTAGATGCATTATCCTACTTGAGACCCTGATAGAACAGACAGCTACATACCAATTAAAGCACAATTTTATAACACAGTCATGAAATCATTTCAAAGGATTTATTTTTTTCTTAAAATACTATTTTTGTCTGTTTGTGTGGCATTTGGTTAACTGTTTACATCAATGTATCATTTAAAACATAGGGACGCGATGGCTTAGTGGCTAAGAGGCTGAGCTTCTTGATCAAAAGGTCGGCAGTTCAGTGATTTGAATCCCTAGGGTGGCGTAACAGGGTGAGTTCCAGTTACTTATCCCAGTTTCTGCCAACCTAGCAGTTTGAAAGCATGTAAAAAATGCAAGTAGAAAAATAGAGACGATAACAGTGGGAAGATAACAGTGTTCCATGTGCCTTTGGCATTTAGTCATGCCGGCCACAGGACCCCGGAGGCGTCTTCGGACAGCGCTGGCTCTTCAGCTTTGAAATGGAGATGAGCACCGTCCCCTAGAATTGGGAATGACTAGCACATATGTGCGAGGGGAACCTTTACCTTTACCTTTACCTTATCATTTAAAACAATAGAGATGTCTTTGCTACCAGAGAACTATTAATTATTATTTAAATGTGGTCTTTTATTCTGTAAAGCGCCTTGAATAGGCAGCAATATAAATTCAATAAATAAATAAATAAATTATTGTTAACAGAAATGACCAAACGTATTAGCATTTCACTAATATTGCTAAATATATCCAAGAGAGTCTATATAAAGCAGTGCTGCTACCAAGGATGTAACAGCACTATTTGTGCATTTATAGAATGGATGACAAATATTCAAAGTGCTTTGCCTACATGATATAGCAATTCTAACTTTGTAAGACAGCAATGCTAACCTTTTAAAAGACAATGATATTAACGGAAACACAAAAGAGATGTGAAAATACTGGCTGCCCATGTATAAAGAAAAGCAATGAGAAAATTATTCCTTATGCTGAAAACCTTTCCAGCCTGAAAACTTTTCTATTGTTGATTTTTAAGTACATGCCAAATACGTAGGTTCATAATCATGGGCTGCATTCAGCCTGCCAAAAGTACCCCTTCCTGCAAGCATTTGCCCAGATTCTATTACCAAATTTCAGCAAAACTGAAAGCTTCCATTTTCTCTATCAACCACAACCATTATTAGTACCAACAAGCACCATTTCTGCTTTCCTCAATCCTTCTTCACTTTATAGAACGAGCTATATAGTATATATCTCTATATATATGAGCCAGTCTAGTACAGTGATTAGGGTATCAGGCTAGAAACCAATATACCATAAGTTCTAGTCTCTGGAGAGCCTAGACCTAAAGCCAGCTGTCTCCAGAAGTTGTGAATGCTCCAACACTGGACATTTTTAAGAAGATATTGGATAACCATTTGTCTGAAGTGGTGTAGGGTTTCCTGCTTATGCGGGGGGTTGGACTAGAAGACCTCCAAGGTCTTAGGAAGTAGACAATGAAAAACCGTTTCTAAAATTTTCCCAACTTAACTCTAAGGACTTCCCCAGGCAGTCTCCAGGAATCAACACTGACTTCAAGGGAAAAAAAAAAAAAAGGAAGGGAGAGATATTTATCTTACACTGTACTGTATTTCTCACCTTCTCTCTCTCTCTCTCTCTCCCCCTCCCTCCCTCCCTCCTTTATGTATATATGTTAGCAGTATGGATTTGCTGTAATTTTTTAAAAAATTATCAGACGCAATCTTACGATATTTAAGAATAAGTTCAGTGCTTGTTAACATTAAAATGTATGAAACTGCTATTCTTCTCTAAAACCAACCATTTACTTAGCAATGGCAGGCAATCCAACAGTAATTAGATATTTTCCATTGATCCATATGCGCAAAATCCCACTGATCTCTCGTCTCTTCTACAAATCCTCTCACAGCAATTTTTTTTCTTATAGAAAAAGGTTGGAGCTCTTATCCTACTGATGAGTTTATGCCATATAGATAAAATAAAATGCAACAGCAGTATTTTCTATCAGGTTTGGTATACTTGACATACATTCAGTGAAAACTGATCCATTTCATATTCTTAAACCTAGTGGATGATTTGACAATAAAGATGAAATAACAATCTTGTGGACAATGATCCGAGCCAAACTATCCATTAATGTTAAATAATTAAATACTCGACCAATTAAAACTGCTTATTTTTAGCCATCTTTTAAAAATAATCCCCAGAAGGCTGTTCTTATATGTGAATTCATCAGTGCATTAATCACAGTAATCCCTTCTTGCTAGTACCAGAGACAGAGCAAGCTTTTATCCGACATAAACATATGTCTCTATATTCAGCATTCAAACATAAAAACACTCTATCCTAATATTTATTTGTATGATTATTTATACAGTATTTATGTCACATAGAATGGCTCATAATAATCATGTCATACCAATACAATGTTATAGTGAGAATAGACACATTATTAATTAGCCTAGCCAAATATATTAATATGATTAACAAAATATGATAATTAAGAATTAACACAGTTTTATCACAACATGATACTGCATGTGTACCTCACTTTTACATAGATGGAATAAACTATGTGTGAATACAGCTGTTTTGCCATAGTGCTCTAAACCACTCGACTAACATAAAACATAAAGTTACACAATATTTTAGCTCAATTTGTGAAAATCTTTTAGTTCCATATAGGCACAATTTAATATGCGTAACATCAAATACTCTTTTATTGTTATTGTGTTCTAAACCTAGAAAGCAAAGGGGAATAGTAGTCTCCATTGGAGTAGATATTTGTCATTGTTTCAATCACATTTCAACAAGAATTAAGCCAGGGTTCAATTTTCATAATTCACCAGTTTCTAGAAAAATTTCATTCATTCATTTTATTCATTCATTTAAAAGACTCTGTGTATTGAAATGCAGATAATTTAATTTAAAGTCAGATTAATTTAATTCCTTAACTTTATTTAGTGATGTATTGGAGCATGTTATTTGAGGTAGGCCACCTCAACTAACGTTCTCCAGTACATCACCAAATATAATTTTCATGCTCCTATCTGAAGGTTCCCAAAAGTTGGGGATGTCAGCCCCAGGAGGTACACCACATTATAAATTAACTCCACAAGAAGGCTAAAACTGCTTTTATTGAGATTGGCTATATATAATAACATAATCCTGATTGCGTTGTCCGTCTGCTGCCATAGAAAAATTTATTTCTTGAGCCCAGCTAGATGACAATATTTGTGGGAAGACGCCTGTATAGAGGTACTAAAAATAATACTGCTGTTTTGTTTATGGTTTCCATTATTTCGTAAGATAATCATATCAGACCTATAGAAGTCTGGAAGATCACTAGATAACAACAAAATAGAGAAAAAAAACCCAGACTAGATATGGTAGCTGCATAATTAAGGCCTAGTATTAATGTGCATTTTTTTTGTTTGATTGGGCCTTTGATACATAGTACTTTTTGATAATTGTTAGTATGGCCTTATGGCTTAAACTAGATTTAGTTTAATCTTTCATTTTGTATGTTTCTATTTGGTATCTGCTTTAATGCCTTTCCCAAAGGTTATTCACCTGTGAGCTTTGTTTTTAAAACAAAGTTAAAAGTTAATTTTCCACAATTTATTTAAAGTTATTGGGATAAGTGTTTTAAATATACCTTAAAACGTAGAATGTTTGGAATAAATCTATATTAAAAGATATATCGTGGATCCAAAGAACTCTTTCTGTTATAACTTTTTTATCAGCAATTTAAATAATCCAACTTTACCATCATTAAATATTGGTCTGAAAATAAACTTTACAGGAAACATAGGTTTACCTGGTGATTTTCATTACATAGTAATCCAACAGTCTGCTGTTCAGTTCAGAAATGTCAAGCAGTGTAAAGTTGTTATACAACATAATAGAAAGACTAAATAATTAAGCAGCGTGTGCATTATTAAACATGAAACATCTTAAGATGTTCATGACTGGCAACATAATGGGAACTACACGAATGAGTAAAATTCTCAAGTGCTTAAAAACAATAATTTCAACTTTTCTGGCCAGGCTGTAAAGAGACCATGTCACACCCTTTTTGAATTCAAAGGAATAAATTTTCTAAATTTAGAGATTTGGAATTCGTGTGTACACACTCTGCAAGTGTCCTACAGAGAATGTCTCCATTTGGCAAACAGTCCATGGGTGGCTGCTTTTGAATAGATCTGAAAATAATTTTTAAAAGGTATTAGTGTGAAGCAAAGAAAAAGAAAAACCTTGAGCCATAAACTATTGAACCATAATCAGATCACAAAAAGAGGATAATATTCTAATGCTCTACACCACAGTCTTTCTTGATGTTTTTAATACAAAATTATGGGAAGCTTTCAGATACAAAAAACCTGTAGCAAAACCTTTTGTTATTTCAAATCAACGTATTTTCCTTACTCCTGAAGTTCTTGCTACCTCTAATTCTCATTCCTATCTGTTCTATCTTCTGATTTTCCTTGTCTCTCTTAGCATTCTCACTAAAGCAGAGTAAAATTAACTAGACAGAGGAAAAGGAATGGCTTTAGAGGTAGTGCTAAAAAAAAATAGCTACCGTATTTAATTTTTTTAGCCCTCCCAACTATGCTATACCTTTGGAGTTTTCTGTGTTTTATACCTCTCAAGCCATCATACTGAACACAGTGGATTATGCATATCCTAAATTGGAAATGGGGAATGATGCTATTTGGTCTTTTGCGTTGAGAAATTGTGTAGTGTTGAATTTCTTCAAGTCACTGAAGTGAGGCCATCATATCTGGGTTATTCCATTTTAGAATGCATACAGAAAATTACCATATCAGAGAATGATATGGGTTTCTCTCTAATTTCTAATGGAAAGGCAATGTAGCATGTTGGAAACGTTCAAATGTACAGTATTTTTCTTGTTTTTCACGGGATTCCATGTTCCAATTTATTATTTCAGCTTTTCTTCTTTTCTTGGATTACAATTTTTAAGGCTTCTTATACAGCTGCTTTCTAAGACTTGATCAACTCAGCAATAGCCTTCACTAGCTGAGGAAATTGTTTGTCTTATGATTTTTCTTGATTATCGTTCTCAGAAATTTATTGATAAATATACCATATTTTTCAGAGTATAAGACATACTTTTTTCTCCCCTAAAAGAGGCCGAAAATTTGGGTGCATCTTATACTCCGAATGTAACTTTTTTAAAGCCTTTTTTTCAGCCCTAATGAGGCGCTAGTGAGTGAAGCGATCTTACGGGCTTTGCCTGCTCCCTCTGACTCTCAGCTGTGAACTTTTTTTCAGCCCTAACAAGGCGCTAGCGAGTGAAGCATCTCCGTGGTTTGCCTGCTTTTCTCATTGCTTCTCTCTCCCAAGATCAGTTGTGATTTAGAAGCTGTTTTTTTATCCCAAAGCAGGGGATAAAAAGTGCACCCACATGCTCAAAACCAGAAACTAATGTGCTGAAGCTGACCAGACTAAGAACTCGAGCCAGATGAATACCTTTAGGCAGATTTTTTTTCCTCCGAAAAAACTAAGCTACATCTTATACTCTGGTGCCTTATACTCCGATGCATCCTATACTCCAAAAAATAGGGGTATGTGTTTATTTTACTACTTTGGTTTGATTCATAAAGAATTAATAAATTAAATGAATAAATAAATATATTCCATTATGCCAGCAGTATGAATCGTGCAACCTTCTAATGTTTTCAGAAACCACATTTCTGAATATTTGCATATTTATGACTATTGATCCTGCTGACCAAAGCTCAACTGGAGAGCCATCTCTATCTTAGTTTATAAATAAGCCAGTGAGTTCCAAATTGAAACACTGAAATTGATCCATTTCTTAACATTGTGAATATTATTTCATTAATCACATTGTATATCATTTTACATTCTTATTCAGCGTCTCTGTTTTATACATATTTCTTATAATTTTTGTACTATGCCACGATTTATTGGGTTTGCGATTGTACAAAAAGATAAATCATGGTTTACAAATATAGTGATCAAGTTCAGACATGCAGTGGGATCATATAAGATTCAATACCTGTGTCAGTCTAACCACACATTTCTACACATGCTCATTTGCTCCATAAATTTTAGGATTATGCACTTCCTGCATCCTCCTTCCTTTAATATGGACTTTTTACAACCCCAGTGTGTATATGAATCACTCAGACAAAACTTCACTCTTTGGTGGCTAGAACAAAATGATACACCATACTGTTGTCTCTGTGCATGATGATATCTTACATCCAACTTATCAGATTTAAACTCACATTTATGTGTGTAAATATCTATATAGGAAGTTTGTATCTTTTTACAAAGTTAAAAAAGAAGCCATCAAACAATGAACATTTCTCATTCCAATATTTGAAGATACTTCCTGTTTTCCCCATTGTTTACAACTTTCAACTACATATACAGGATATGTACTATTCTGGCAATTATCATGCATGTGCTTTCATTAATATATACTTCTGCAAGGAAAAAACCCAATCAATTTAAACCAAATTCACCTTATTAGAAAGCAAGTGTACTGCACAGCTAAGGTACCTATTTATGTAATACTGTATTGCTACAGTAAAGGACAGACGTAGGGAAACTGATGGCAGAATATGAAATGGAACAAAACAAACATAACTGTAATGTTTTCCTTGAATATTCTGAGCAACACTGGCCTATTCTTATACCAGAACATCATGATCTTTCCATCTTCTGTGGCCACTATATTAGTAACTTGTGGCCACTTCTATGCATCTCTGGTTCTAATCAAGGCTATAGAGCAGTGTATAAAAAGGAAATATCAGAAGATACTGATTTAATTATATCCAATTTAATTAAAAGCCTAGTATCACATTTAAAACTAATTTTAAAAAGCTGAGATGTACAATATCTTATCACCACAAGCTATCCAATCCTTGAGCATATCCTATATGCATTTTTGATCTCTATTCATGTGTTATATATTTTAGTATATATGTCAGTTGAAAGAAAATCACAACCAAGGGATTATTATTTCAGTAGCATTCTGTTTGAAGAATTAGGATACTGAACACAATCCATCTGGGAGTATGAAGCTGTGGCTGTACTTGAAATGATATTCATATTATGCTATAGAAAATTCCATTGCAACTCAATTAATATAGCAAACAAAGCTTTTAAAGAGTTGGACATATCAATTCAAGTATCACAAAGGTATTTAGCAACATAATAAATTGTTAGTTTAAGAAAAAAGCATTAACATGAATTCATTAATTCATTTCACAATTCCAGTATAAGAAAATGATGAACAAACCAGGCATATACTAAACAAGAACAGCAGGAAGAGTAATTTTAGTAATTTGTGAAAAGACCTATAAATTAAAATGAAGCATGACTGGACATATTCATTTGACCTTAAGCATAGTATAGTTGATATAATGTATGTGCAGTTTGCTATGAAGTGTTATAGAATACAAACAACTTGTACAAAAGATAAGGCATTAATAAAGGATAATTAAAATATGCAGGTATTTCCTATATATCAATGGTTGTTTCCTATATAAAGATTTGCTTTTTCCATATGAAATTATACTATTTGTGCAAAACAAACAGAATGCGATGGAATAAATGCCATTATCTATTTCAACAAGCCTGTGGAGAAATTCAGTTTGCATTACTTAACTAGTGAAATACAGAAATAAAAACACTTGTGTGATTGGTACCTGTGACTATACATTTTTAAAATCTCTAGGCCCAATAACATATATTCTGTACGTGAAATATTTCTAAGCATTATAATTTCAGAAGTACTTCCTGAATATGCTCAGAATTATTATTCAATATATGAAATAGCTATACAGCTAACTGTTGTTAACCAACAAAATGAATAACTAGTTAGTATTTGGCTGATATTTGTGAGTGTGTTTACTTTAAAATAAAACACACAAATAAACTGTCAATTGTTTCCCTGTCCTAATCACAATTCAAAATCAGTTGAATTACAATGCTTTAAAAAGAAATAATCCAAGAATAGTTGACCTGTAAGTGAGAATAAGGCCAAATTCTATTTTAGTTTAAACAAATATACTCTACATCATTTTTCCATGTCTGGGTTAAGAAATTTAGGAATATACAAAGAGTGGATCTATCCAGAATATCAAAACCTAATAACACATTTATGTCGTCACTGCAAGCAGAAGAAGTTTAAGTTTGTTTACAGGGTTTGATGTGAAACTGCATGCTATTTGAAGCAAAGAATATGAAAGAGGAGAAACAGTGCCACAAACCTCAAAACCTAACCTGATTAAATGGAGCATGAAGTCCCTTTCTGCCTGCCAGTAAACAATTTTAGGTCAGGCCTAAGAAATACCTGTCTTAAAAGTAATCAAACCAGACTTGGTTGGTTTGAAGATAAAGAAAAAAACAATGTATTAGTGTCACTAGCTTTATTTACACATCTACGCTGATCTCAGTGCAGCAAGACTACTGAAAGCATAGAATAATTTCTGAAAAGCAAAGGCATACAGACATTCTGGAATGAAATAACAGAAATGCTGTTAATATCTTGCTGAAGGTATCCTGTACTATGCAGTACAATAAAGGGAAATGATGGGGAAATGGTGTTTGTTCATACCTTGCGCTTCCGATTTTCTCTAGATATTCTCCTCTGCCTTTTCCTCTCCTTTTCTTTCTCCTTCTCCTTTTCATCAATTTCTGCCTCCCGAACTTTTTTGATAGAAGCAGCAGCATGAGCCATTTTGGAAAAGGGATATCAGCTTGGAGGTCTCCGTTCCTGTACCCAGGTATCCAAGGTTTGTTTATCTTACAAGGACACTGCCGAGGTAATGCTGGGAACCAGATATTCACTGGGCAACCCTCTCCTCGTCCTCCTCCTCCTCCTCCTCCTCAAGCTGTCTGTGATAGGTCACAGCTGTGCTCTAGCCTCTGCAGCATCCATAATTCAGCATGATACCCTGAATTAAAAGTCTCTTGTGATCTCCTTGCATGAACACAGAATACGCACACAGTGGCAGAGGAAGAATTCCCTGCAGCAAGCATGAAGCATCTGGAAATTTCTCTGACAGGTGAAAACAAAAATCCATCCAATATAGAAGAGTTTCTTCACATTGAAAAAAATCTATTGGGATTCCTCCAGAGGGACTATGCCTCTCAGAGGAAAGCCAAGATAAACCCACCTCTGTACATCCGCTGGAAGTGGGTGGGTCTGTGGGTAGATGGGGGTGGACAGCTCCCTGCCGCTGCTGCCACCATCACCCTCTTACCGGGTGAGAAGAAAATGGTGCAGTCTGACTTAATTACTCGCTGCTACTGCTGCAAATGTCTCTGCTGAAGCGGATGACAAGCCACACAAGCCACCACTCCGTTTTCCCCCTCTCCATGTTTGTACCAGAGCTATCCTCCACCCTAAAGCAAAGAAGTTATAAAAAGAGGCCAGTACTGCTACGTTCAGAGCAGACCAGCTGCAGTCGGTTCTGTCTGCAAAAAGCAGCTTTCTGGCTAAATCTGTGCTGGAGCTAAGAAGGGGAGGGAGGAGGTCTGGGAACAGTCGGATCCTTATTGTGTCATTTTCAACTCCACAAGAGGCTGCACTGAGGGAACTGCGTTAAACAGTCAGCCTGCTTCTGCTTGGAGAAGGGACTTAAGAAAAAAAAACCCACAGAGCATAATCTTCTATTATGCTACTCAGCTGGACTCTTAAGGGGGAAGGATAATAAAGCATAGAGTATCTTTGCTTGCATTATATTATACATAGCTGAAGATGATCATCAGCTGTTTGGAATAATGATTTGTATCATTATTCCAAACAAAATTGTGAATGCTTATGTTAGGAATAAAAAAGTAGTAAAAGGAATCTAACAAAAATAAAAAGAAGGTGTTTCTTATCAAACTATACTATCTCCCTCAGTGTTTTCATATAGAGTAACTTACAGTCACTGAATTAGATCTCTTCAATGGCAAAACCTATAGCTGAAAAGTGGCCTAGCAAAATATCAAGATGACATTCCAAAATAGAATTTTCTATTTCAAGTACTTTGAAATTGCAGAGCTGTTGCTTTCTAGGTTTATCTAAACAGGTTGATGGGAAATTGATCAGACAGCTGCTGATAATAACTGATTAAACCCATCCAAAATGTACACTGAAAAATGAAATTATTTTACAGTATATTATTAAAACTATCCAATGTCAGTGCTCCAAGACAGAAATTATGCATCTTAAAATAATGTTCAAAGTACTATATTTTAAAAGCTATTTTCCATGTTTAAATAGAATTGAACTGATATCATCACTAGGATATAAACCAAATATGATTTAATTTATATGGAATGGATTTCTCTGTGTCATTACTTTCTAATTATTAGGGTCAGAAAAGCATTTGGAAAGGAGATTAAATAGCCTTTAGATTAGTATTTCTCAACCTCAGCAATTTTAAAGTGTGTGGATTTCAACCAGAATTCCTCAGCCAACATGCAGCCCGGGGAATTCTGGGAGTTGGTAGTCTATACTTCTTTAAAGTTACTGAAATTGAGAACACTGCTTTAAAAAGCAAAACACAGATATAGGAAGTGAATGGAAGTTCCACTAAGATAAAAATTATGTTCTCCAGGGTGTCAGTGGTGAAGTGTATCGGTTCACCAAAAGTGCAGGTTATTAACCAAAAATCCTACATTTCTTATCACTCAGGATAAGTAGGTAGTTTATCCCTCAAATCACCAGAAGAGTGAGACTTTCTGCACAATAGTAGTGAAGCCTTTCCATTCCTTACTCTGATTTAGATTTAAAAATAAAAATAGTATTTCCACAAAACCATGTGGGGTTTTGGACACAGGATTTATGGAACCTCCTTTCTAAGTTAGAAGACCCATGGGAATTTTGTGTCAGAAGAATTAGTCATTTACAGTTTAATTTAGGTAAGTGTTAGTGAATCACTAATACAGAATATCTCCAAAACAAGCATTTAGTCATAGATTAACGAAATACTTTGGATTCCTGAAAGAAGCTAAAAGCTAATTTGACAGAAAGAATCCTATATTCCCTACCGTAACTCTGACTCTGGTACCTTGATGTTATCATAACAGTGGAAATCAAGATGTTTATCTAGCAATAAATGATGGTTAAATTTTAAATAGGCAGAGATCAGCAACAGAAAAGATTTTTTAAAAGATATTATACAAACATTTGAGGAATATTTCACTTATGCAAAATTTTCTCAGGAAATAAAAAATATAGGCATAGAGACAGACAGATGTTTGATACAAGATTACAATCTGGATGAGGTGATGCCGGTGATGACTTATTACTGTGATGCCTATTATGCCGTTAATGAAAAATTATTGCCTATTAATATCAGCTATTTATTAGATATGAACAGTTAAGCAAATATTAAAACAGAGAGAGTATAAAAAGCAAAGTCATGTTGAAGGTACTTTCTCTATTCAGCTATCTTGCAAATTTATATCTTTTTTAATTTGTTTATGTTTCAAAGAAGCTTAATATTCTAATACTCTACATTCACAGCCAGAGTTGGCAATTTGTATGAATGCTGTCAAGTACTAAATAAACTTTCTAAACTTTGCTAAATTAATATTGGAATCTTTTAATCTTTTTTTTACTAATTTAATCTGTTACAAAACTTTAGGAAATAGAAACACAAGATTTGGGGACTTTGTTTTTTATGCTTTGTTGGCTTTTTTTCATCTGCCAGGTCACTTCACAGTTTATAACAATATCCCAATGGCCTTTTGAGACTCTGAGGCAAATGTAGAGCTAACTGTTATAAGAGTGAATGTTCTACTTCATCTAGATCTAGATTCCAAAATTATTAAAAAAAAATAATTTACTGTTTACCATGGTGGTGTTAGTCACAGGCTTTTGATAATTATTTTTATGAGTGGGTTAGCTATGTTTATTTTTATGCTAATGTTGAAAGTGTATTAGCTGTGCTTGGAGCATTCTCTGGAAGGAAAAGGCCCTATTAAACTATTGCTCAGCAAATATACATTATTTTCATGCAGAAGATCACCTGGGATTCCACAGTAGGCCTGGAAAATTTTCCACCTCAGCTTCTGGGCAGTGGCACTTGGAAAATATAGTGACTATTGCCAAGAAAGTAGAAAAACCCATTTCAGTTTCCTTGATTGGAATTTTGTGTCATTGAACTTAAGTGAAGCTTAGTTCTCAGACTCGTTAGGAATTGGATTGATAATCATTGTGTACCATGACCATTCTGGTGATTTGTTTACAGTTCATATAATATTAATTGGTTCTGGGAGATTATGCTGGATTAGCACTTTAGCAGTTCTTGCTTTATTGGTAGTGTTAAAGTACTAAAGTACTATATGGGCACACAAATCTAAATGCTTTTAAAATCAAGTCATTGTGCAAGTAAGAACATCTATCTTCCATCAGTTTAAGGAGTATTTCAAGAGACATATTTATAGTATCCAGACTGTTGTGGAAAGGGAATTCATGGGTTTAAAGGGATAAAATAGATACTTTGAATATCTATAAGGTTCAAAATTCTCATTTTGACCTTAAACATTTGAAAGGGTTGTTTGTTTGTTTGTTTGTTTGGGAAACAAAAGTTGAGCTTCATTCTGCAGTAGGAGACCATTAAAACAATATTATGAGTCCACATATGGACTTAATCTTTTATGCATCACTGAACTACACCCAATGCATATTGAAAGCTAGGCAAACTAGAAATAATTTCAACTTTCCTATATCAACTGCTACAGAGTTGTGATTGCAGTTTTGTTTGGAAAAAAAAAACTAAATAGCCCATCACAAGCAAGCAAATGTAATTGAAAAGAAGACGATAAGCTTTGGATAATATTGGCTTTAAGATGTTCTACATTACGTTGGAAAAAACAGGCCTTGTTTTATCAAAGTACATCAAGAAGTGGACAGTTATTGTCCAATGACTACTGCCTCACAGGATTTAAGGAGATAATTGTCTATCAGTCAGAAGATCAGATATTCTTTGAAAAAAGAAAAGAAATGCAATTTTGTAGAGCATTTTTCCCCTTTCTAACTATTTCTCTGGTTTGAGTGCACTGTGAAGCTGAAAATCTTGTACAAATGGCATGTAGGAGGTGAGTGGGAGAAGAAGCAGATGCACAGCGAGCTCAAAAGAACAGAAGATCAGAAGAAAATATGCCTCTTCTGACATTGGCTTATTGCAATTCATTGTGGAAAGAGAAGATAAAGTGCAACCCAATTCCTTCAAGGATACTCTGATTCCAGGTTCATCTTTCCAGCATCTTAGGTATATTCAAAGAGTCTTCAATTAACAACCATAATTGGGACTGGCAGCTTCATTGCAAAGCAATGCAGTTGTAAAATGAAAAAAATCATGTATCATGCTGACTTACACCAGCAGTTTCAGTTGTTAAGTGAATCACACATTGCTATTAAGTTCAATGTCACGTGACTGCAACTTGCTGCTGTCTTTCCCATTGACTTTACTTGGCAGTGAAAGTTGAAAATGGCAATTGACTGGTTGTCAAGCATTCTAATTGCTTTGATATGATTGCAGGGATACTATGATGGCCACAACTCCAAGAACTAATCCTAAATCTCCTCATTCAGCGTTGATGGTTGCTGAACAAATTATCAATAAGCACAAAGCATCTGTATCCTATAGCTGAGTTTCTTCTGCCCTTAGAAAATATATGCTTTCTATATTCTAGACATCTTAAGTAGGTCAAATACATGAGAACTGTATTCCGGCTCTGTAGAACTCATGCTAAACATCACATTTATTGTAAATAAATGATTACTGAGAAAAGGAACAATTAAGAACAAAAAAAGCATAGCTGAATGAAATTAAGTCACCTAGTCCAGCATTCTGTGTCACATATGGGCAACAGATGTTTTCACAAAGATAAAAAAAAGACTGTATGACTAACCTTATTGCTGGTATCCTTAAGATTTACATTGACTGTTTCCTACTATGATTCGATTACTTATTTGTTCCCTATGACTATCATTAAGTGTTCTACCTTATGATTCCTGACGAATGTATCTTTTCTTTTATGTATACCAAGAGAGTATGCACCAAGACAAATTCCTTGTGTGTCCAATCATACTTGGACAATAAAGAATTCTATTCTATTCTATTCTATTCTATTCTATTCCATTCTATTCTAATCCATATTTTTTCTCTTTCTCCTTCAAACAGACTCTAAGGGATCCACTGTAAGTCAAGGACACCTATAATACAAACATGTTCCATTCTAAGAGTTCAATGTAGAGTTCAATCTTCAGCAAAATGGAGAATAAATATTTGTTTCATAAAAGTTATTCTAAAGAAAAATCAAATCAGGAGAGAGAAAAATAAATATGGATCCGGGTCCAATATCTTTGTGAGTTCTTAAAAGAACTGTTGTAGTAGTCTAATTGCTGCCTCTGTAGTTTTTGATTGTGAGGGAAGCAATATCCTGTTCGGTCACCATATGTATTAACTTTTAGCCTCTATGTTAAGACAGAAAGTTGCCTGGTGGGATAATGGTATACCTAGCCCAGTGATGGTGAACCTTTTCGGCATCGAGTGCTGAAAAGGAAGCATTCTGCATGTGCGTGCGCACTTATCAGAGCCGCAACCAGAAAGAGGCACTGCCAGGGGGCATGTGCACACTAGTCCCAGCATGCATTGGAAGTACCTTATCCGGAAGTACCTTTGTCAGCTTTGGAAGCCGTATTAGGAGGCTTCCACATTGCCACCTTCTCCGCTGTGGGAAAGTAGGAAGGGAGATTCGGGTTAATGTCAGCGTTCCAGAAAACCCTTCGCCGAAGAAAAACTCTGAAGCAACCATCTCTCAAAGTTTTCATTTATTCAGACAAGTAAACTGG
>JANHFM010001772.1:138013-148129 GCA_032468115.1 Grayia smithii | reverse complement strand
GGTGCGTCTTATACTCTGGAGTGTCTTATACTCTGAAAAATATGGTATATTATCATTATCCTAAGTGATGGAGCAGTCTGTAAGAAACTAGTAGAACCAATTAGCTTTGATTTATAAAGGAATTTTAAACACTTTTATGTATTTTACAGCCGAATGAGATGAAACATTTCCAGCAGCAAGAGACATTGAGTCCTACTGACTGGGTTGTCCCTCGGGTAGATACTTGCTAAGGAGCTGTCTGCATCAGTCCTTTATTTATAGATTGAGAGGTGCTAAGTAATAGGGACTCCCGGGCTGTTACGCCTTTCAGGAACATTCATTGGTATATAATCAGAAGCATTATTTAATTCCAGCTTCATGCAGAAGCAAGCACCAGAACAGATGCAGTAATAATACAGAGGGCAAGGCTTATTATTGCTAATGCAATTCCACTTCTTGTAAAAAACAACAACAACAAAGGTATTAAAAGTATATAAGGGCTAACAAAAAGTTTCCACCATGTGCACTGTGTACATAATATATAATTCCACAATTAAATATGTTTGGACTAATTGAGTGCAGCTGAATATGCAGGGAACAATACACCTCTATAGTTGGTGAAATGTTGCAGCCTATGAGGCCTGGGTTACAATGGAGGAAGGGACTCTCTGTCACCGAAGGAAGAAAAGGTAAATGCAGTGCCATTGTCAGTTGAGATACTGCTAATTAATTCAGAGAGAGTGGACTGTCAGAATCCAAGCTTCCAGTTCTCACTGTTCTTTGTGTGAATAGGAAGCACAACTCTTGCATTAAGGGGTACTTGATGGATAACAGTTTTGGAAACCTTAATGAAAAGTTAACAAAAATGTTCCAAGAGTCCTTGCCAATCAAGGGCATATGTGAAAGTCCCATGTAAATTATATCAAGAAGGCCACTATATTACCCTCTTGCAGGATCGTGAAGGATCGTACCCTGTTGCAGGATCGTGAAGATCAGACCAGCCCTGCCATTGCCCAAAATGATATAATTTCCTTGGGTAACAGATTTGGGCAGGGGTGAAATCTACTTATCTTCCCTACTGGTTTGGAAGTATGCGTTCCGTGCGTGCACACTGCATCCACGTTTGGCTCCTCTGCACATGCGCAAAGCCTTCTGTGCATGCACAGAGGGTAAAAAAAAGGTTACTTCCTGGTTAAAACCAGGAAGTAAGGACCGGGTGGGTGGGTGGAGCCTCGCGCTGCCACCGCTACCAGTTCTCCAAACCATCTGCCGCCATTGCTACTGGTTTGGCTGAACTAGTAGCATTTCACCCCTGGATTTGGATTTCCTAAGAAGATAGTTAATATTAGTCCTTTGTTTCTACATATAGGAATTTCCTAGTTTATAGACTAAAACAACACAATAAATCAAAACAAGAGTGCTACCCTGAAGAGAGGTGAATGTATGATATGCCACTTGTGTTAAGCAACAAAATTTTACAGCATAATCTTTTATAGACAAGAGTCCTTTTTTTTTTCAGCTGGCAGAGGTGTGAGTTTGCATGTTTGTAAGAGATAATCCTAAAAAGTCTCATCAGTTCCTGGATCAGTATTTGGAGTCAAGAAAAAAACATATGCCCACTGCCCCATCCTCCTTCCAAGCAGAAGTAATGGGAAGGGGGGGGAAGGAATGAGAATTAATGCCACATTCCCAGAGCCATTCTGGTATATTGATGGTTTCCCATTGTAAGAAACCATTGATTTTCTACAGAATCACTGGCAAAGAAGACAAATTCTCTTCTTCACAATCACTCTTTTCAAAAGCAATGGTTTCCTGTTACTAACAGCAGAAAACTAATGATCTTTCCTACCAGACAGCTGGCTCAGTTTGTTTTCCATGGCCAAGTCAGATCTGAATGCTGTTTGAGGAATATATCTGACAGAAAACCGGACTGTAGAGGTTGCAGAGGTGAGAAAGTACACTTGGGTCACCCTGAAAACATAGTTTTCAAAAGCTAAAACCTCTTCTCCCCAATGTTGATTTTGGCAGGGTTTTAAAGGCATGTTGATGAGATTCCGTTTTAGAAATTTGTGATCCATGCTTCATAATAAGTAAAGGCATTGTGAGGTTCCATTATAAATGAATTGTATCCTAATTGTTTTCATTTCTCACACACAGAAAACACTATCACTTTTAATAGCATGTTCAATAAAATATAGGTGTTTTATGCAGTATCACTGGTGATGATAAACTGAATGTTTCTTTTAATAGTGATTCAGCACTCAGAAAAGTTCTTTGTCTGATGTATAAGAGAGAGTCTCTTATGATAAATGAGTCTGTTTTGGAAGCTTGAGCCAGTTAACGTATTGCCTAATACTATTGCCTAATACTAATACTAACGTATTGCCTAATAGCTGGCTGGAGAATTCTGGGAGTTGAAGTCCACAAGTCTTAGAGCTGCCAAGTTTGAAGACCTTTGGCCTAATGTAACAGATTCCCTAGGTCTGAATTTCAAAGCACAATCAGAATATGTGGAGATTTATAATCTTTGCCTACTAAAGATTTAAAGCTAAGTGCAATTCTATTAGGATTTAAATTTCATATATTCACATTTTTAATATTCTTTTCTAATTGCTTCAGACAATTGTTGATTATTCAGTATTACTGAAACATATGTGATAGAAATAGTATGAAATTTTAATTGCTTTAAATATTTAAATTTTAAATAATTCTACATGAGTAAATCCATAACGAAAAACTTTACAATGATTTAATTACTAAGTTGTCAATAGAATTATCTGCAGAGAGGCTAGTACAGGATGGAAGGATAGAGGTGTATGCACATTAAATAAGATTCATGTATTTTGTATCTGTCCCTTTGCTCATCCTCATATCCAGGAAGGAAATTTGGAGGGTTATTATGTAAATGCTTCCTTGAATAAGGCTACAAACAACCACAACACCTGATAATCACAAAATATATGACCCTATGAGACTCAACACATATCCTCCCTGGCTTACACCGATTGTGAAATATTCACAGAGAAAAATAAAATATGCCAGCAGATATGGTCCCAGCCTTCTATCTAGCCTGCTTAGAACTCATGAATTCAGTAGAACTATGAAAAGTATTGTTGATTCTTAATAAGTCTTGATACATTTTTATCTAGATTAAATAGTACAATTATATTTTACAACATTTATGGAAAAAGGAAAATGGAAAACTACTGCGTAGGTACTCTTGAGAAAAGAACATTGGGAACAAGAGGTACAGTAACAAAACATGCAACACAACTTTACCTCCATACTGTTAACACAAATATTAAAAAGTGGAGCTTTCATCATTACATCATGATACATTTTTCAAAATTTTGGCATCACTGTGATTATCAAAAGACACTTATGCCTAATTATAACTCTTTTTATCTATATGCAGCTGATGAAACAAATTTGCATAAATTACATGTTTCTGAGGTTGGGATGGAATGAGGCATTAAAATGTTTTAGTAACTTTTTAATCCACCCAATGACTTATTTATTTTATTTATTTATTTTGTCAAGCATGTATTTTATGACAGATATAGGTGTAAACATAATTATAAATACATGAAAAGATACGAATAAAGAAAACATTAGGACAGGGACGGTAGGCACGCTGGTGCACTTATGCAAAATTGCCATTTCATATGCAAAACCAACAGTTAAATAAGCATATTTTGTAGTTTAAGTCTTTCTTTCACAAGCAAAATCTTTCAGGAACTCAGAAACAGTAAAAAAAAAATGCAGATAATGGCATCAAAGAAACTTCACACAATTGCTATAGTTGCTATAAAAGAAGTAACCTATTCTTCTGAAGAAATCAATGAGAAGAATCAAGCCTTCCCAGAAGAACATGATTTAATGGTATTCTCAATAAATAATTCATTGCCTTCACCTTCAGAACATATGCAAGACACAAGAATTCTGCCCTTAAAGTTCTGATATTTAATTGTGCCACAAAATGTATTTAGATGAACATTTAAATGAGGCAGTTAACCTTTCGTTGCTTTATTGAAACTGGGTAATTTTCTCATTGTTCTCCTGATGGGCTCCAGAATTCCCAGAAGAAATCTGCTTGCTTTTGATTAAGCTTAACAAAATCAAATCAGATTCACCTTTATATACCTTGTTTGGCACAATAATTAACCTACAATAATATGAATGTAGAAAATATAAGCAGATGAAAATGCATTTTAATAATCTCCCCATTTTATTAGCTGCACTCATTATCCCATAACATTGCAAAACATTCCAACACCAGGTTTGTTTGTTTGTTTGTTTGTTTGTTTGTTTGTTTTTGAAGTACAAAGGACACAACTCAAAGAAGCAAAATCCAGGAAAGTCCCTGAATTCTAGTTCTATAAAACCAAGCAGTATTTTTTTACAGTTACTATGTATCTAAAGAAGTAGGCTAAATAAAACCTCTGTCTACATTTCTAAAATGCAAAACAGTAATTGTAGAAAAAGCAGTCGTATCTGTATAAGTGCTGAATTTATTTGGGCTTTGGAAAACATT
This sequence comes from Grayia smithii, assembly GCA_032468115.1. Classification (NCBI taxonomy): domain Eukaryota; kingdom Metazoa; phylum Chordata; class Lepidosauria; order Squamata; family Grayiidae; genus Grayia; species Grayia smithii. The sequence continues at coordinate 143,616 of JANHFM010001772.1, read as the reverse complement.
TTATTCTATTTTTCTAATTACTAATTAATAAAGAACAATGCATCTCATGCTAGTATTGTTTTCTGCAAGCTCAAGAATGGGTGGATAGTACTTCCATTCAGCACTGGGAAAAGACTTAGGACTGCCATTGCAAATGATCCCAAATATCTTTCTTTCTGGAGAAGAAACCTGTCCAACTTATGTAGCCATGTACAACAGAATTATCTATTGACCTTTTCTACATGGGAAACTTTCCTTTTCAAAACCATCAGGCTTTCAATTTTCCTAGAGCCGTTCCAAACGCAACCAAACCCTGCACTGAAGAAATGGACATTATATTTCCCATAAAATATCCTGATGGTCTTCTATTCATGATGTTGAATAGAAGATCTGTGTTCTCTAACTGAAGGATTATGCCTCTGATGAAGCAGTGACATTTGGAGTAAGAACAGAATGTGTTTCTAATCTTTGCTTGCATTCTCACTCACTGGCCATCACCACAGTGTTATCAACTGGAGTAAACTGTTTAAAACTTAATGAAATTGCCAATTCATCAGTCATCTTTCTTCATTGTTTCCAAGTTAATTAGTTTGAATCAGAGCTATGCTAAAGACTGCTGTATTTCAAATAAGTGTATTTATAAGGTTTCCCAAATATTACTTTCATATTTTACTGTAATGTTAAGTTGCATAAGTTCTTATGAGTTGCTATAGTCACATAAACACAGCTACATAAATAGCATGTATCAATCACTTAAATCAGTCTTACAGCACATTGAAGATACACTTTAATATTCAAATGTAAAAACAAAATGATCACATGTAGCTATTATGGACAAGTAACCATTCTTAGCAAAATCTATTTCACAGAACAACAAACATTTAAAAAAAAAGTGTTATACAACCCCATCTAGTAAATCTTATAAATATTACACTATGCATTAGGACACTTGGATGGATTTGAGGTTACCTCTTATGAACTGCTTCTTACATCCAAACCCAAATGACTTAGTCTTTAACCATAAACTATGAATTCAGGAAATAATTTTCTAAATGGACTTCTTCAAAAAGTTATGTGCGGGACAGTCAGTTTAAACTCAGAGTTGGAGGTAGTGTTCTATGGTAGATATTACCATTATTTGGTTGTGTGTCATGCAAAATGACAAGTTAAGTATACAGTAGTTATCATTATTAACAGGACTGCAAATGGCATTAGATCTGGAGCAAAGACGGGGAAGATTCTTGCTACAGGGACTGTTTATCCAAAAAAACATCTTAGTGAGCTTCTAAGTGACCGAAAGGCAACAGGAAAGAAAAGTTAAAAATAATTATTACCTAGAACTTGATGATGCCTGACTGGAGGAAGGCAATAGACAATGGTGGTGGCTACAGTAAGCATTACATGGGACGCGGTGGTTTAGTGGCTAAGACTGAGCTTGTCGATCGAAAGTGCCATGTAACAGGGTGGGCTCCTGTTACGTGTCCCAGCTTCTGTCAACCTAGCAGTTCAAAAGCACATAAAAAATGCAAGTAGAAAAATAGGGACCACCTTTGGTGTGAAGGTAACAGCGTTCTGAGCCCCTTTGGCGTTTAGTCATGTTGGCCACATGACCATGGAGACGTCTTCAGACAGCTCTGCCTCTTCGGCCTTAAAACGGACATGAGCACTGCCCCCTAGGGTCAGGAATGACTAGCACATATGTGCGAGGGGAACTGTTACCTTTTTACCTTATAGTAAGCGTTATTATAAGTTACACAGCAGGAAGGGGGGGAAACAGGTTATGTGGGTGCTGCCCGGGATAAAGTTATTGTCAGGACTGCTTTTTCAAGCTTGAAATGTTCAATCCATGCATTCATCCCACAAGAAGCTCTTGGTGCTTCCATCCACACCTTCATGTGTAGAATGAACCAAAGCCAGGAAGTATTGTTTATATGAACATGACCATAATATACAATAGTCTCTACCTGGAAATCAGATGAATCTTTTTTGAATACTCCTGAAAACACACAAGTAGTTCCAAGGAGCGGTGCAGAGATGGTCTGCACAACATTTCAAGAAATGAAATTGCCAATGTCCAAAGCAACCAAGACGGGATACAAATAAATAAATAAAACCAGCTTTTCCATTAGAAACAACTGCAGCAAACTTTGGCTTTGTGCTCTCATATTCCTGAATCCTGTTTGCTTCTTGAACCCCAGTTTGTTTACCCCAAACCTGCCTAAACTCTGTGATACTTATACTCCTGCAGCATATTGGATTGTACTCTTTCATATTGTGGAGTGACTCTCTTATAAGACCTTACTTACTTTTAAACATTGTGTGAGTGTGTGAATAGATGCACTTGCTAGTTTACTGTCGATAACCATTTGCCACGACATACTTACAAAACAGTTCAGGGTCTGTGGCCACAGTTGAACAAGGCTGAAAGAGATCATAGTTAACACTATTGTTACCATGAAATCGCAAATTCTGCCTTTTTGAAATATCAGCTTGGTTAGAGAGGGCACAAAGCAGGAGCAGGTCACAACAACTCCGAGGTAAATTGGGCTGAGAGAGAGTGACTGGCCTATATTTCTTTCTCCCTCCTTTCTTGGAAGGCCATCTTCAAAGCAGTCAAAAAAGTCCAGATATAGCCATAATTGTATGATTGAAACTCCACCCTTTTCTTGTGTGTTGTATATACAATTGGAATAATCTTTACAATAATTACAATAATGATGTAGTGTCCAATGCAGTTGAGTGGCCAATAAATTTAAATAATAATAATCTGAAGGACAGTGAAGAAGATGCACTGAGCTAGTTACACCATGAAGGCTTACTGAATACTCAAGAGATGAAACTAGCCTACAAAAAAGACCAAAGGAGTAATAGAAAAGAGACATGACAAGGCAAAGTATTACATGGCCAGTACAAAAAAAAAAAAGCAGGCAAAGCAGATAACAAGGGCTGGCAATAAATAAGAGCAGGAAAATTGAAAAATAAAACAAAACAGAGGAGTCAGTTCTGGCTGCACAGGACCAAGCCTTAAGAACAAATGCATACAAAGCCAGAATTGAGAACATACAGCAAATGATGCCTCTGTAAAGGAGCTGGAGAAACAGTGAACTGACTACAAACAACAATATGGCAGAAGTTACAGAAGCACTGAAGTATCTGCAAGAAATGCCTCTTGCCTGTAAGCAAGAACTGATGGGACTACAAAATACACAAAGTAGTAGAAAATGGAAAAGCTTAAAGTGGTCTGGAACTTTAGAATGCAAACAGACAAGGTTTAACAATGATTGATTAAAAAAGACAAAATAGTCTGTAATATTTGGAGGCAACAGAAACCAAAAGAAACCAAAAGAAAAAGAATTGGAGACAATTACAAAGTACAAAAACCTATAAGCAGAAGTAGAATGATTGTGGAAAGGAAAGATAAGGAAAGGTATTACCAATAATAATAGTAATCTTGGGTACAATCCCAAACATCTGGAGCACCACTTGAACACCATCATGATTGACAAAATCACCATAAATCAATTGCAAAAGGCACCTTTACCTGGAAGAGCTTACACCCTGTGACAATAACTTTAACATCATCAAACAACATCTGCCTTTCCCAGATGCCTGGTGAATAAAAATGCCAAGTCTAATCTGAACATCTGCTTGAGTATGTGACCAATCATGATATATAAATAATATAGTGTGTATCTTTTGAACTATACCCAGACATATACAGCTAAGGAATACACTTTGTTAGCACCTTTGAACTGACTGATATTAAAATATCAAGGGCAAAGTTGTATGCCTAAAATTATCAGGAAATGATAATGAAAAAAACACACCTATTTAATGTATTAAATCCCACATGGATCATTAATAGATATTTTCATTGATGTTGGGATTACTAATGTACTTTAAAATAAATTGGATCCTAGTTTTTGTAAAGGGTAAACCTATAATTTGTAATAATGTGAGATAAATACATTTTGCTTAGGTATGAAAATCAGTAATTCTATAGTATACTACAATAATCTTCACTATACAGCAAGGTGGGGTCACCATATCTTTTTCACATTTGTTTTCTTCAGTTGGAGTAAAAAGTATTCTTTCTATAATTTATATTTAAATGTCTATTTAAATTTAGGAAGTTGATACATAAGCATGGAAAAATTCATCTTCCCATTTTCAAGGGTTTTGACAAGTTTGTTTTTCTTATATCCTGATGTACTGAGTTCCTCTCAAGTTCCTATTTAATACAGAGGTTTATATTTTGTAAATCTATGTTATAGCATTGTGTAAATTCTATACAAACATGAAACAAATGACTGCAAGATGTATCAGTGATTATTTGCTGCATTTCCCACCTACCAAAACCCAGCATCTTCATCAAGATATATCTATGGAGTTTCATTATAGCTACTCTTGTAGGAAGATATGTAGTAATAGGCAGCATGCAACCTGATATTTATTCTGAAGTTAATTTTCATTTTTGCAATATATGTTTACATACCAATAAATGTAATCATGTAGATGAAACAGGTTTAAAAATAACTCAATGTAAGGGCAGATGAAGCTGTGTAAAAATTAATTTAATAATACCGGGGATACAGTCATACTCAGAAATATCTAGAAATCAGTCTCACCAAATATAATGCTATTGTTTCTGAGTAAAAATGCATCTGTACTTATAACCTGAAAATCTTTTAATAAATGCACTCCTTCCCATAGAGATACTGGCTGAAAGCTGGGTGTGGCCATGTATTGTAGTAGCCTACTATCACCAGCATTTAGTTACAGCATTTTTTTTAAAAAAAGGGAATAATTATTTAGCTTTCTGTAGTTTTTCACCTGCTTGATTAAACATATTTGAGATAAATCTTTGAATATACCTGGTGTCAAATCCAAAAAAAGAAAGGTGCCATGCCTAACCATTCACTCACAGTATTCTCCAACACAACGGTATTATCTTCTTAAAAACACAGAGCATGATATCACAAAACTGAGATTGCAAGGCATAACAATAGTAATTGAAGACTCAGAAGAAATGTCTTTTTTAAAAGCCCTTTTGTTCACAGCTAATTGGGATTAATGTTTGTATTGTTTAACATTTAACAACACTCAAAATCTGTGTTCTTTATCAGCAAATTAGCTATTTATCAGCAATGACAACAAACCGCTACTACAGCCTTTACACACCAGAGACTTCTACCCGCCATAATGCCTTTAATGATTACACTGCTGTTACTGCTTTCTTTTTGCAAAATATCACCCAGGACCATCCACCCAAAAAATAGCCATGTTTTACACAACATGAAAACCAGTAATGATATGAAAATACAAAGGTTGAAGGGCTGTTGGAGACTACACCTTCGTTCTTAAGACTTCAGACCACTCCTACTGCCTGACTCTTCCATCACACATCTTGCTTTTCCCATCTACGTTACCTTCTTGGGTCTTTTCTTCCTCTGATTACTTCCATTATACTTCTCCCCACCATCACTCTTCTGAGCTGCATCCTCATTCATCATTTTGAATCCTTCTTCAGAGCAAAGAGCTGTGCCATTAAACCCTTGCAAACATACAGACTATCAGCAAATATGTCACTTACTGGATAGGAGGAGGGGGTAGAGGGGGAGGGA